>VXAC01014635.1:176563-191028 GCA_013399225.1 Rhipidura dahli
TAACAGTGAACCTGACTTGCAGTTTATGAAACTGAACAGAGCTAATTACAGTAATATTGATTTATTCAGCTGAGCATCTGAACTCCAAAAACTTCATAAAGCCGTTGACTTTGTTCCATTCTGTGCTTAACCAACTGAATGACAATATTTCATTATTGTTTGCTAATGTGCTGAACTTCACATGTCAATATTCCCTTCCCTGACTACAGGCAGAGAGAACTACGTGGATGTACAAGTGATGCAAATATTTTTATTGCAGGAGTTCCTGTAGTCAGTTCTCAGCACATGTAAGTCAATGAAGCCACAGTGACTCACAATACACACAATAAAGTCTCCCACAATTTTTCATCTTAGCTTCCAGTGGATAAAAAGACTCATTTGATAAAGCAAAGCAGAAATCTAACTCTTTGTACATCTCATATTTTTGTGGGTTGGTTAATTTTAATTGTATTTGATTATGTAATATAGACATGAAATAAAGCCATTGGATAATTGGATGAAGAAGAGTTTAGCAGTGCCTTCAAGGGGACTGTTGCATTCACTCACCATGACTACTGCTATTCTGAACGGTCAACAACAAGCTGGAAGTACTGCAGGACCCTAAAAAATGCTTTATGTCATCCAGAGGAAAATTTGTGGAAAGCCAGAAAATTGGGATAGTCTTTAATCTCACCCTTTCATCTCTTGTCCATCAACAGCCAACCTGAACACATGTGTAGATCACAAAGTAAGAGTATTCCTGTGCCAAGGGGAACCCCATGACACCGGTGGAAGTCAGAAACTGTCCAAAGGCATAAATCCTGATCATCTCTAAGAGAGAGCTTTCAACCTAAATCTTTGTTCAATATAATTTCCTCTCCAAAATTAGTGCAGAAAAACAAACAAACAAACAAACAGAACACCAAAAGCCAAATGAAGAGCATTATCTACTTCCACTGACATAAATCTTATCAAATAAGCACCTGTATACATCTCATTGCTGACATAAAAGATAATGCAAGATTTTTGATAAACATTTTTACACAGTTAACAGAGTCACCTTTTTTGTTAAAGGGAGAAGCTGTCTCTTTAATTGTGATTCATGGCAGGTCAAGTGTGCCAGGCACGGTGTTCTCACATGTGTTTATTGGGCTCCAAAAGAGTCACAAACACTTTAGGTTTTGTTTCAAGAGGTAGCCCTGTTAGTCAAGTACAGTGCTCTTAGAAGTTGATAAGATGTGTGTGGATTTCAAAAAGAAAACATTCTGGAGAGTTCCAGCAGCTCTGAAAGAAATGCAAAAGTACTTTTTTCCTTTTTTTTTTTTTTTTTTTTGTTTTCCTAGTAAAGAGAGAATGTTTTAATCACCTGTGAAGACGTGAAAATACAGTTCACTGGAGGTGAGATTAACATGAAACCAGGTAAGACTGGTGACATCTGCTCAGCCTGGACAAATAGAACAATGAAAAGAAATCATAATATAGATTTGTTTTAATTTATCCTTCCATTTCCTCAGAAGGATTTCGTGGAGATACAATCCCACCGAACTTGTGGCAAAACTTTATTAAAGTTAGGTATAAGATAGTTTCCTTGCACCATGAAAATCTGAAAGTCTGCTGCTTTTAGGATCTGCATTGGACTTAATTAACAATTTAGGAAGATTTCTTTATCAAAACAGAGAGACAAAGCACAGTTTGGTGACTGAGGAGTTAATGACAGATTTTTGTCAGTGATAAGAGTCTCAGGTTAGATTTTAGGCAGAATTAGGACTTTACCTCAATCTACCATGGCCTAAGCAGACTTCTCAGTAAAACTTTTGGTCATTCTAGAGCTGGGAAGGAAGGCACTCTTTTTACTCCATTTGGGTTAGTTCTTGTCCAACGAGACATGTTTTCTCTAAATATTTTTTGTTGAAGAATCAGGGGGTTCTGACTGAAACGTGTTGCTTAAACATGAGAAAACCCAGTGAGAGAGGAAAGGCTGCAAGGACACTTAGTGAAGGACACAGGCTCAATGTTTAGCAGTGGTTTTTAAAAAGTGAGACTGAAAGATAAATTGAAATTGTATGGAGAATCTCTTACCAAATATTAGGGCTATGTTATAATAGCTTGCATTCACTCGTCATGAGTGCTGCATTTCAGTTGGATCACTTTGTTCTGAAAACAAGAACTAAAGAAAGAAATAACAAAAGTACTGAAAGGCAAGAAGCATAGGTGATGGGCAGAAGTGCTTTCACGAAAGTGAATTAACAGAAGACACTCGATTAAGTTGGATAGAAAAGTAACAGGAAAGAAGTCAGTAATATAAAAAATATAATCGCAGAGAGATAAACCTGAAGCCTCTTTATATGTTTTCTTTCTTGCTCTATTCCAGAAATCTGAAATGGCAGGTGGTGTAAGCAGAGAGAGATCAGAGCTGTGTTTAGGCATACAAATTTGTACCGTGATATTTTTTGAGATATACACATTTGAATGTTAAAAGAAAAATCATGAAGATCCGTAAGTCATTCATTTTAACACACAAGCCACATCTTTCCCTGAGAAATTTCATTCAAAGAAGCGACAAAGCTTTCCCTTATTCCATTATGAGAACTAAGACATGTTCTTAATATACAAAGATGAGCATTTTTTTTTAAAAGAAAAATTGGTGGGTTTTATGTTCTCAATTAGTTAATTCAAAATCCTCTCTTGTCTCAGGTGGCATTCCCCAGAATTTATGTGCATTTTTAGAGGCATCTCTGTGACCTCTGTATGTTAGACAGCATTAAAATAGTTTCCTTGAAGAAATCAAAACCAGTTGGTATCTTACATCCCTGAAACTGCTGTAATTTTATATAGCAGGTACCATGGGCAGCTCTGGGGATAAGCAACAGAGTTGCTGAGGTAGCAGCAAATCTTGCTGGACTCTTTCCTTGTAAGAGTGTAGGAAAATCAGGTTAGATGCTGTGACTGATGGTACTGGAGGAGGACATTCAGCAAACACAGGACAGTAATTGCTTTTGTGGTGAGTGGGATGAACCAGGAAACGTTGATATTTCCACCCTTCCCATGTTCTGGTGACAGGTGGAACAGAAAAATCTGTATCCCATTTTTTTGTTTCATCAATACCTGCTTTAGTTTACTGCTTTCTTCAGCTTCTCCATTTCTGGTATTTTAGCTCTGTCCTGAGCCTTTGAGCTGGTCCAATTCAGTATTTCCCACCCTGCTGAGAAGTGCCAAACCAGGCTGTCACATGTGTCTTCCACGTCTGCCTGCTGTTGGCATAGTGGGAATGTCATTTTGTTAGGAGAAAATTCATGCAATCTCATCAGGTGAGCCCTCTTGAAATTGTCTTCTTTACATCATTGCCAATTTATTTTTGCTTGGTTCTTTTTCCTTTTAATGAGGAACAACTTGAACTTAAAGTAGGAGCATTTGTTCTCTGCTAACCTGGTACAACAACCAGTAAAATAAATAGAAGGACTTCCATCGACTTCATGAACTTTGAATTAAACCCTCTGTGCGTAAAAACTCCACCAGCCAAATTAACTTGGTCTCAGGAAAGTCAAAAAAGTGAGAAGTCAGTTGGTCAGTGGGTGGAGGACTAGTGCTACATCTCAGTAAGAGAATCTGGTGTGGGTGTAGGATGAGAAAGTGGATTTTAGTGTCAACAGCAGGACTTTTTTTAAAGCACACAGACATGCAAACTGTTGAACAGTGACAGCAATCCTTAATTCTCTTTTAATGGCTCGTACATTCTCAAGGTTAATGATGAAAACCCAGAGGTCAGCAACATCAGCTATTTTCCTGCCAGTCATGCTCCCACCTCCAAAAATGAATGTAGTGTATGTCAGGTTTTGCTGCTATTAGTTTTGAACTCAGATAATTGTACCAGATTTTGTACAGAGCCACCCTGAAAAGAGAAAATGTCAAATGCAACATTTTCTTTGCTGTAAATGGAGTCTGTCTGCCTTCAGAAGGTGATATCACAACAGGCTTCAATTACTAGTTCTCTTTGTAGTTATGACAGTGAAAATTATTTAAAAAAAGAAAAAGTTTCAGTTCATTTTTTTAAAATAAACCTTCATAACTTATGAGCTGTTCTGGGAGACACAGCTTACTCCACCTCCACCACAGACAAAATTAAAAGCAACAAAATTTAAACGGGTGTGTGTACTTACACTGTGCAGGATTAACTCTCCAGGAAGGAGCCTGCTGCTGCAGGAAGTGACTGAGGACACATTTAGTAGGATCTGAAAGAAGTTAGATAAGTATGAACAAGAATAGCAGTTTTGCAGTTTTGTTCTCTTAGTTAGGCAGAGCCTGATGGTTTTTTTGCTTTAAAACATAAATTGAGCACCATCTTGGTTTGAGAATTGATCTCTTGTCCTACTGGACATGATACTGAGTATTTTTTGCAGGCTGCTTTTCCAGACAAGACCAAAGTCTTGTTACTGTGGTGTGTTGACCCTGGTTGGACACCAGGTGCCCACCAAAGCCTCTCTATCACTTTGCCCCAGCAGCACAGGGGGACAGGGAATGGGGACCTGGGTCAGTTCATCACATGTTGTCCCTTCTGCTCCTTCCTCCTCAGGGCAGGGAGGGTTCCTCCTCCTGGCTGAGTCAGACACAGAGATGCTGAATCAAAGCCTAACTCAGGATTTACTTCACTGAAGTGGGTTCCATGCAGACACGGCCAATGTGGGATCCATGCACAAAGCAGGTATATCTTATCCAGATATAATAAAATATGTTCCATCATGATGAAATATGGTCACCTTATAGAATAAAAAACATGGAATTATTAAGGTTGGAAAAGACCTCCAAGACCATCAAGTCCAACCTTTCACTAAACATCATCATGCCCACTAAACCAAATCATGAAGTGCCATGTTTACCCATTTTTTGAACACTTCCAGGGGTGGTAACTCCACTACTTCCCCAGGGAGCATCTGCTCATCTCCTTCTCTCATGTCCACATATATAAGTTTAGCTAAGACTTGTTAACATTTCCAATAACTGATAATCTTTCTAAGTTAGAAATTTGACTTGATTCTAGAAATTAATTAATTTTAAACTAATTTGAAAAACAAAAATGTTATGCTGGCCATCTGTAGCAATGCTGAAAATTTAACTATACATTTGTATTTAAGTTGTTACCTCTGAGAGCACAGAGCACTGCCAGAAACTATCCACAAGTCTCTTGTGATGCTTTACAAAGAGCATTTGTCTACTCTTTCAAACACTGAACAGCAGCTGGGAGTGATTCAAAGCTTCCAGCAGAGTTCATGACAAATATGAAAGAGAAACGAGAAGAGAAAAAAAAGAGAGGGAAGGGAAGGTGCGGGAAGAGGAAGGGGAAGGGGAAGGGGAAGGGGAAGAACACGTGTGAGGTGAAACACTGGCTCCTCCTCAAAGGNAAGGAAAGGAAAGGAAAGGAAAGGAAAGGAAAGGAAAGGAAAGGAAAGGAAAGGAAAGGAAAGGAAAGGAAAGGAAAGGAAAGGAAAGGAAAGGAAAGGAAAAACGGAAAATGACAATGGCAGTTTGTGACCAACATGGGAGAGAGAACCAGGAGATATGCGGCATGTTTAGGAACATTGAATCATTATCACTGAGAAATCAGATTGCAGTGAATCCACTGCTTGTTTGTCTTGAGAAAAAGCAAATCACAAATCCCTTCACACAGAAGTAAGTATCTGTGACAAGTCTTAGTTTCTCATTTGCATGCTGCAAGATAGCCTGTGACATTTCTTGCACCAAGCTTTGGCAAACAGAAAGTAAAACAAAGATGACTGATGCACAAAACAAGCCGTGGTAGAAACCAGGAAAATTGTGATTATGTGCTGTCTTTGAGAAGACAGCACTTATCTGTAATATGAATTTGTATTAGGACTAATGTGAAACAAAGAGTTTGTTCCAGATTACAGTATGTGCTGACTGATTATCTGCTCTGTGAACCTTCAGTCACAGATAATGTGTCTAACAGCTCAGTGAACTCTGTTCTCAATAAGTTCCCTCTACCTCTCATCCAATGACTATTTTCCCCTCAAACAGCTCATCTTTTTTTGGCTGCTGAAGTGCCTTGGTGCTATCTTTTAAAAAGAACAGTAGGTGAAAGACTGAACCTGTTCTTTGAATTTTTACTTATTTTTTGGCAGAGGCCATGCTAATGGTAGCAAATGTCAGCTACCAGAAATGGCACTAAATGCTGAAAGAAATCCAGTTTTCTTAATTTCATTTTTCTTACTCAGCCAGAGATTCTTCAGTCTCAAAAGGATGTCAAAAGATTTTCTAGAATATTCATTGCCCTGAGATGGAATGAACCATATATATCTCATGTCTCACAGTTCCTTTTCTGGACTGTTTTAAAAACCTCTTACAGAGGCGGTGAAGACTGTAAGCAACTGAGAAAACATAATTTGTGCTTCACCAACCTTATTAAAAAAACTTTTCTTAATATTAAATTTCCTTTACTTTAATCTTTGTTGTAGCAATTAAGCATCCATTGCACATGTCCTGACTGCCATGGACAAAAAAACTGGTTTTTCACTTTCACTTTGTATCATTTTCACATCCTTTTACTTTTATCAAGTACCCAGCTCTACTCTTCTCTTAGACCCTTTTAAATCAGTCTTTCCTTCTTTTCTGTGTGACTTTAGCCTTCTGATCATTGCCATAACTTTTCTTTGAAATTTATCTAATTGAATCCAGTGTTTTAATGGTTGTTGGAATCTGGAACATGATGCATGTTGGTTACTCCTTTTCTGTGATGTTTTTTATCTTTTGGGTGATGCTCATTCCTACATGTTACTTATAAAAAAAATATTTTTTTTTATTCCTGTCTGAAATTTCAGCCCTATCTTACATGCTGAAATAATAACAGCTGAAATAATAGTGCTGCATGAGTGTGTGTGATTATTATCATCCATCAGTCAGGCAGTAAAAGACTTTATTTCTTTTGGAGGTTTGAGGTTTATTCCTTCAGGTCACCCCAGAAGCTACTCGTGAACCTTGTCCTCAGTTAGCAATAAGTCATAGTAGCCAGCCAGCTTGCACAGAATGGAAAAAATAAGATTTCTCAGGAAGACTCTTCATAAATGATGAACTATGCTGAAGTGACCCTTCTCAGAGCAGTCACCAGATGTAGGAATCAAATAGAAAATATCCAAATATAAATTAAGATTGAAATATTAAACTTTATTTGGGAGAAAAAAAAGCTGCCTATAGAAATCCATACAGTTGCCACTCTAAATACTAAATTAACAATTTAACACTAAATTCTTTAAAAAAAAGTTTACTTTGACAAAAGGATGCACAAGGATTTCCCAGGCCCATTGATTCTAATTTAACATCCCTGCTATACACATCTAGTGGCTTTGAAAATGATGCTACAGCTGCTAGAGACAGGTACTAATAACAGAGTTTTAATTATTGCAGACATGGTGGAATGAAGCAGAAAATTCCCTGCCATTGTTTATTTTTTTTTCTGTTAACTAAATAATTTAACCGTAAAAACTATATGTGTCATTAAGGAAGTGTTATTTAGATTTATGTATCACATTTCAAATCAACCACTCCAGCGTATCTCAGTCTACCTTGAACGACATAAAATTAATCCCTCACATGCCTAAGAGGGCATCAGTGCAACTCAGGACAATCAAAAATTATCAAAACAAGTTGCCCTTTTACCCACACAAGCAGAGATATCTTCCATATGGTTGCCTGTTTTAACATCTTTACAGTTTTCTTGAATTTATTGTTGCTACCTCTCTGAGGAAAAAAAAAAAAAAAGGATGTGTTCTTTTATTCCTAGTTTAAGATGTACCACTAGATACAGACACTGTGCAACTTGTTTAGGAGAATGGATGAAATTTATGGTAGGATGGGCTATTGATTTTATGTTTAAGATTGCTACTGTTGGAACTGCAGTGTAACACTGAAAAATGATCTGAGCTGTTCCTCGAATTCCTGCAGTCTCCATGGCCTCAGCTGTAATGCTGGGCATCTTTTTTCCAAAAGCTTATGTGCAGAGTGAGCTGAGGGCTGACTGTGAATTCCACTGCAACAAATTATATCGGTGTTCTTCTAGGAAGAACTACAGTCCTCTCTGCAAGGAAGAAGCCAAGTTGTCTTCTCTCTGACATGAGAGCAAGGAGAGATGTCTAAAGATCCCAGGCCCGTTTAGGCTGTGGAGTGAAGAGTTTCCTGTAGCTAAATCTTCTTCAGGAAAAGCTGTAGTGATGCCCCAGGACAGAAAGGTGGCTCTTTTAGTCTTGAAGTCACTGGGGGAAAAGGCACATTCTGCACAATAATACAGAGTTCACAAAAATTGTTGATCACCCTATTCTCTCCCACATCCAAATCCATGACAATTGAGGCCAAATGAATTTTTATCTAGAAGTTAGCCATTTGAGGGAGGCCAAGAATTCCACAATTTGATTTTAAATGAAGGAAGCAAAATGCCTATATAGCCTAACACATATAATTTATTGATCTATCAGAAATGTCTTCCTATTATTGACTGAGTTACGAAGTCTTCTTCTTACACCTTCCTGGTCAAACTACAAATCTATATTATCTCCTTCTTTTTTCTTTATCTCTTGAATAATACTAGCTCAGTCATCATGCTGTCAAATTATGAAGAATACTTTTATTCTTTTTCAGAAGGGGGAAAAAGTATATCCAGCACTAAAGTAAGATGGATTTAGTTGATACTGTCCTTATTTGGAGGTCACTTCTTTTTTCAGATCAACATTTGGCTTTGTGAGGAACGAAAGGATAACATTAGCCAATATTACTCAAAGTATATTTAATGAAATGCTGTTTACAGGCATAACTGTATTTGATGTTAATGATCTTGTACTAGCAACCATTCTATACTCCACTTTTGTGTCTTAATCCTCTGATTTACAGGAACTTTAAGCTCAAACTGTATGTTCTTCTGAAAGCAAGGTTAAAACAATGGAATGAAAGCACAGGTTAATGTTTAAAAGCTATCAGCTCTGCTAAATTCCAGTTCCCCTCTTATAACCTCCCTATATTATTTTCCTCACTTTTCTCCTAGGCAGTCATTACATTACTGCTTTGGTGTATTCTTGTTTGCAGTTCATCTTGCTCCAAGAAAACAAGGGACCTTGCCTTTAAATATTGCTTTAAAGAATCTGTGAAGAATCTGCAGCTGCTTTTCATGGCTGAACAGCCCTTGATGGGACTGGGAGGGGAGGGAAGCCTCGTTACAAAGCTGGAAAGCAGATACCCAGGACTTGGCTTGCCACGCACAGCCTTTCTCTGGAGTTCACGCAGCTGCGGAGTCCCCAGAAGCAGGGAAGTTTGTCTGAGGCAAGAGGAAGAAAAGATAATATAAGCCTTGTGAGAGTTATTTGGCACTTCAACATAGAAGTGCTTGTACTTCCATCTGGGTTGTGTGCAAAATTAGAGAAGCCAGAGCTATATGCTTCTCCTTGGGCTGTTGACAGGAGTTTGGCTTGCACTTTAGCGGATTTTTTTATATGTTTGCCAGAAGGTTAGAACCACAAAACCTGTGCTGGAAATGGCAGCCTATATTGTACATAGGAGTTCATCCTGGCAGATGGAGGACAGAAAGTCAAACCAGTTCTCTCATGCCCTGAATCTTGCAGTTATACCTCATGATGTTTCTGCTTCTGAGCACCTCCTACCCCTTTCCCAATATTGTTTGTGTTAGCTCTTTCTGCTGTTAACCACAGGGGGTTTTTCAATGGAATTCACGCCTGGCCAAAGTGCTGCCCAAGTTTCTTGAGCAAACAGCTGCTTCTTTTACTTCAGCCTTTCATTTGACAGGATTAGAACAAAAAGCACATCCAATCAATCCACTGTGGTTTTTTCAGTATTTTTTCAATATCAATAGGAGTTTTTGCTCAAGTTAAAATCATGCTTAATGCTGCTGACAGAATTAATGAGGCTGCTGTAGGACATCATTCCATTCTGATATAATGAAGAGATCCACAAGTGCCATAAATGGCCGAGGTCCCCTGACATCAGTTCTCTGTGTGTGTGTGTGTATGCACAGACTTTCCTGTGTATATGGAACTATGGAACCCTAAAGTGGTCTGGTTTGGGAACCAAACCGTAGTTCTGACTCCTGCCATGGGCAGGGACACCTTCCACTACCCCAGGGTGCTCCAAGCCCCACCCAACCTGGACATTTCCAGGGATGGGGCAGCCACAGCTTCTCTGGGCAACCTGTGCCAGGGCCTCATCACCCCCACAGTAATGAATTTCTTCCCAAGATCCAACCTAAATCTAACCTCCTTCAGCTTAAAACTATTTCCTGTTGTCCTATCACTACGTACCCTTATCAAAAGTCCTTCTCTATCTCTCTTGTAGCCCCTTTAGGTAGTGAAAGGCTTCTATAAGGTATTTCTAAAGCCTTCTCTTCTCCAATATGTGTCTTTAGTGATATGTAAATTTTAGCAAGAAAAGGATTACTCAGGAATTTTCAGTAGTAGCACCCATTTATCTTCTTCATTTTCAGTTTCTAAATCATTACTCTCTAAGAGTAACTGTTCTGACTATATCCTTTACAGAGGTTTCCCAAATAATTGGGTAATCTGAGGTATGAAAGGAGAGACTGGGGAAAAGGGAGACTAAGTTTACTGTGCCAAACATCAGAATAGTCTGTCTTCTACTAATGTGGAGGAAAAAAATCTGATCAATATTTAACTCAGAATAACTTCTATTGTGCTCCTTAATATCACATTAAAAAGGGGGGGAAAAAGAAAGTGTAAGACTGAAGACCATTAATGCAGTGAAGATAAAGAAACTGTAATAAAACCCTGATTTAGACATGAGTTTTTAGGATGGATCATTTTCATTGTGTTTTCTCTTCTGCTCAATTCATGCCAAAGATTTTCACCTAATAGTTTCTGTTCTGAGCCCCTGTGTATGTTTTCTTTCTACTATTTCCTGCAAACTCCACTCTAGAGATGGCAACAATTGTGAAAGAGCCAGTAATGCTGCACATAAAGCATCTTGTTGCTCTGAATTAAAGTGCTCTCAGTGAGGCAATGGGACTTTCAGAGCCTTCAGCTAGCTGAGTATCACTCCCAGAAAACTGCTCATCTATTACCAAATATTAAACTTTGACTCATTCACTGCCACTCTCTCAAACTCCAAGAAGGTCAGGGAAAAGTATTTTAAGTTAAACTGAGTTTATTATATTGTGATTTTTACTACCTCTAGAATCAAAGTTTTAGCCAACATATAATATTCAATATTTTGGAATTTTCTTAGTGTTTGTGTAACCATTTTTATATATTTATAAACTCACAAGCAATATTATTTCTACTTAAAAAAAAAAACAAACTAAAAATGCAAGAAAAATGTTCCACGTCCAACAATTTATTGTTTACCTTAGAAGACAGACAGTTGTTTATCTTAGTTCAAGCTTTGTTTAATGCCTTTCAAAACACAAAGTTAACAAGCAACATTTCTCTGTGGGTTTTAAGACTTGGGATGAAAGTGTTTCAAAATGGATTGAAAGCAATTGTTGATTTTCTTTGGAAATCCATTCTCTGGAAATTTAAATTGGTTGACCTTGATGGAACAAGGTAGTTCAAAACACTCTGAACCATCTCCATGCATTAGCAAGTGCCTGGTTCTCCCTTGCCTTTCATATCTAATTCTGCTGCTCATTATATTTGCAACAGAATTTTATCTGGGGACCCAAAGAATTAAAAGCATGAGATGTGAATTTGTAATAATTTGGAGTGATTGGAGAATACAACCTTTTGCAGAGATAAAGAGGTAAATAAAAAGGTTGCAGAAATAAATGTATAATTCACTGTAATCATTAGTTTGCACAGATCTACATATCTTTGCAAAGATGGATGAAAATTACAATTTTTTTATGAACTAATAGCATAGTCCAGCATCAAAGATGAGATGGTTTAAGTAGTAATACCATCTTCACCTCCATCCTATATTGTTTGTGCTTCTCCTCTGCCCCACAAAGCACTGAGACTCTGTTTGACAAATAATGGCAAAAAAAAAAATCTTTAGCAGAGATAAATCCACATAGATCAATTGACTCCAGTTCACACCCCCCTCAATATCTGGCTTAGTGCTAAGACCTGGCATTTAGAATTAAGGACAAAAAGGATTTTTTTTGAGGAAAAGAGATATTATGGCTGTCTCTGGGGAGGGAAGGGAGATGGAGTTGGGGCTGGGAACTTTCCAAACCAGAAAGTCCTAAGGATGTCAGATTCTTAATCTTTCACTGGAAGCAGACCTGAATTTCTGAAAAAGATGGAGAAAATGCTATGATTATTCTAACAGATCTCTGGACACTACCATGAGCTCTTTACCAGAAGAAAAAAATGCTCTAGCAATTTATTTTGCCTCTCTCTTCAGAGTTAGCTCTTCATTTTAAGAGCCAGATTCTCAAAGAGCCCTTTCAAATGCCAGTGACGCTATCTGTGATGCCACCTGCGTACGAGTGGAATTACCAGACAGACCTCCAACTGCTTCTGTGGGAGCAGATTTTAAACAGACCTTTTAACAGGTGAACATAAAAGGTTTACAACCAGGAAGCTCCAAGGCAAATAAAACACTTCCTAAAGCAGCCTTTCTTGTATTCTGAGAAACTTCATTTTATGGTGTGGATGTATCAATCTACCATGGCAGGAGGGTTGGAGCTGGATGATATTCAAGGTCCTTTAAAAGCCAAGCCATTCTATGATTCTGTTATTCAACTGGTAGCATCATTTCCAAGGGACTGGCTACTCTTCCTGTCTGACAGTCAACCTTGTGTCTAACAGCATCACCATCTTTTTTGCTTCCTTTACTGTAAGACTGCAGCTGAGGGGCATTTGTCAGTTTACACAGCAAGAACTAAGCACAGAATTTAGGGGGCATTTGAGTATTTAAGCAATATGACCTTAGGAGACAATGCAACTTGATGAAAGGTGCAGAGGTCTGTTCACATTAAAAGAGTCAACAACAGTCCTGTAAGATCCAGCTTAGAGGCATTTTTTGCTTTCTTCATACACTAAAGTAATTTGAGGTGGATTTCCCACTACCTTGGAAAGATTCAGCCTCACAGTATCTTTGAAGATAGGTTGATAGGTACAAGAAAAAATTACTCCTTTTGGGATTCCATGTAAGAGATTTTTGACTTTCTCAGAAATTCCATTACCTTCCATTTCCAGGATTTTTGTCATATTTTGCCATTGATGTGAATTTTATGTAAAGCCCCTGGAGATCAGAATTTGGATAAGCATCTCAGCTAATTCTCAACACAATACTAAGACCTATATGGGTCTTACAATTGCTCTTCCATCCTTTTCCTACTCTTGTTTGTAAAGTTCATCTCAGGATGACAGGAATATTTTAACATAAGAGTGTTTATTCTGGAGCTCTTGGTGGTGCAGTATTTGAAACTGGAAGCAACGGCTGAGAGCTGACAAATAAATGTTGCAGTGAGGGACAAACCAGGCTTCTTGAGCCAAGCCCCTTTAATGATTCATGCTGCATCAGCTCATGCAGGAGCAGGATTATTAACACCCAGCCAGTCGTGGTGAGTTGGACCCATCCATTTCTAGAGCCAGTTCAATCAAAAGCTCTGATTGAATAGTCATTCACATAATAGTCACGTCTGGCCTCAAAATTTATACCTTTTCCTGACAATCCCAGTCCTTTAGCTTGTATAGTATTGATTTATACAAGAGCACAGGAGGTTTCCTGTTCCAGCCTTCCAGTCTGTGCCTGATCAGGGTCGCTGCATCCTTGGGTCGGATCGCTCGGTGTGTTTTATGAGCTTTGGATAATACACAGGTCACTAACTGGAACACTGCACATTCATCTGATTTTCTAGCTGAATGCTAATAGGGCTTCAACACTTGTTCATTCAGCATTGTATTTCCAGTTATCACAGTTAATAAAACTTATTTCCCAGGAATCGTGCTGGCTAAGGGAATCAGAGAGATGTTTCTTCCCATATTTATTCCAAAAGTTTTTCCTTTCAGTCCTGTCCCTCGCTGACTCAGAGGTCTGTTTTGTATGAAGAAGACAAAGAAAAGGTTATATGATTATCTACAGAAAGCCAAGAAAACATACTTGGTGACATGCTTTTTTCATTGTTACTTGGAAACCATTAAAATATTAAAATGTCTACAAAAGCAATAAAATGATCACAGGAGTATGTGGTGATATTTAATTTTCCCACAAGTTAAATATCACTGATAATTAAGTGTTAGAAGTTTATTTTGAAATGACATTTCAGTGGAATATCAGACCTTTACAACATAATTAAAGGTTTTCTCATTGTAATGGTACCCTATTCCTGGTATGAAAGCTGTTTGAAATTATCTGTCTGCTTCATAAATGATTTTTTTTTTTAACCTTTTTTTCCCCCCATTTAATTTGGCCATTTCTTGTTTTGTTTCTTTTATAACTACTGATAATAGCCATCTCACTAGGTAATTTGGATCTCTAAGACAGGAAAATGGCTCGCTTTTTTTTTTTTTTTTTTT
>VXAC01014635.1:197458-213370 GCA_013399225.1 Rhipidura dahli
GCGATTCGACCAGGCGACTGTCTGTCATGTTGGGGTTAACCCGTGACAAGGTGGCATAATGAGTGTTGTTACTTCTCTTTTCTGTAAATTTGATGCAATCTGTTCCTGTTTATCTTCCTAAACACACTGAAAGGCGAAATTTCAACAAAGATCAATAATTCTCAACTATGTTTTGTACATCCAGTTAATGTATTTCTCCAAGAGAGAGTTAAGAAGAAAGCTGAAATTAAAGACAGGCTTTGTCATCCACTTCGGTATGCCTATCTTGCTAGATCTGGTAGCCTTGAGAAACTTTGTTCTGGTTTTCAGGATAAAATAAATTATAACCTCTACCTGTGAAAAATAAATATTTCTCAAAGTGGAAATACCTGTATGAATGCAAAAGTCTTCAGGTGGTCTCCAGTTCCTCGAGCTCATTGGTTAGTTGTTCATATAAGTGACTCTTCATTAAAGATCTGCTGTGTACAACCCAGCTTTGTCCAGAAGTGCTCAAAGAAACACTTTAGATAAGAAATACATCACAAGCCTGTGGTAAACTGGAAAGAGACTTTTTCTGGAGTAGCAACCAAGCACAACCAAGGCACCTGTAGACATGAATAAAGTGCAAAATCTATCTTTGACTGGCTCAAATTACGGATGTAACAGAAGAGCTAAAGCCTGGTGAGTGCCCTGACCTGATCAGTGTGGGACAGATCTCTCTCATATTTTCATTTCAGTGCAGAGCAGACGCACTATTGAATTCTACAGAATTTTAACAGGACAGAAAGGAATTACTTTCCATGCAGCTCTATTTGTCACCTCAGACTCTGAGCAGTTCTTGTTCTTTAATGTAGCTATCTTCACAATTTTTTGCAGGTTTTGGGAAATGCTAATTATCACTGCTCTATAGTTCACGATACCTGACAAATGAAGGGGCAGGTCCAACAAAGCATGCACTCCGTACAGACTAACTTTAAGGGATATAGATTAAAATAAAGACTCCAAGATCAAAATTACACACCTGAATGCCTTGTTTAGTGCAGGGTAAGAGCCACATACCTTAGACAGAATATATCAAATAGGGAGCTATGTAGAACAAGTTAATATCACATCTGCATGTTGCATCTGAACTTCAGCTCTGTGTGAAGCAGAGCATCTCAGTCATATCACCAGAGGAGACTCTCCAGGAACCTGGAATTCAGTCTGGAATAGGTGCTTCTTATAACATAACTGGAGAAAAACAAAAGGACACAGTTCTATCTTTTATGTATTACTGTGCATCCTGGGTAATAAAGTACCCCCAAAAGGGCAGGACCTTATATTCCCCAACCACTCCTGCATTTGATGGAACACCAGAGGATGGAACAAGTTGATAGTACTTTTTATTCCTCCTAAGTCTGATGCCATAAAGGAAAGGAAACCAAGAGGTCGCAGGGGATGGAGGAGCAGCACAACTTCAAGCTGCGGTCATGCAGAAGTGGGGAGTCCTGGTTTGAACTGCCTGCTTCTGAGCTCTTTCCATTTTCATCCATTGTCTCTACAGATCAATTATCAAAAGCATGACAAAAATTAGGAACTTTCCTTCTAGGTAAATATTTTAATGAGACTGGCTGGATTTTGTGTCTCCTTTGGCTCTTCACTTTTTGCATTCTTTTCTAAGCAGAGGCACACAGTGCTTTCACACTCAAACACACACACACAAAAAAATGGAAGCCAAATCTCTGGGTTTTTTTTTCTGTCTGCTTTTAAAAAATGAAGCAGCTACAATCACTAATGGTTCTCTGTCAGCCCCCCAGCCCTATTAGCCTATATTTGCTGTTCTCCTGTCTGTTGTAATGCTGTTGAGGAACTGATGAATTGCATGGCCCAGTGTCCAAATGCCATTCAGATACAGTGACAAGGGACCTTGAAAATTACCAGGTCTAAGGTGTCTGGTTAGTTTTCAACTCTACGAACTTTGGGTGATAAATACATCCACCTAAATCATATGGTACATGGTAACATCATTGTTTTTAGACAGCTTATAAGTGTTAGTGTGAGAAACCTTGTGAGAAAAAGGAAATCAAAACCCCGCTTTCAGCTTCCTTGGCACAAAACGGGACTCTAGGTCTCTCTTGCCTTTTAGACACAAACTAATACCCCTGTCTAAAATAAACCTCTTCTTAAGAGGGCTTGACAGGAACCACTGGAGATTCAGAGCAGTGAGACATTGCTAGAATTGTACAATGGTGAAAAGGAAATAGGCATTTTAAATAATTTGCTAAAAATTATTTGTGCAAAGTGAGAAAACTCTGCTGAGATGCAAACAAAGAGCCATGCTTAAATGGCTACTACAAAATTTCTCATAACTCAAATTTGAGTTAAATGTTTTCAATCCATAAAAAGCAACTTCTGTCAGCATCTTTATTTTAAAAAATCAATAATTTTTTGATTACACTAATTACAATGCAGTTGAATTCCTCCCTTTTTCCTCAGCCACTGGGGACACAAACAAATTGCCTTTGATTCTGTCTGAACAACGTGCTTGACTTCAAATTGTGGACATAGAGAGTTTGTACTCTAAGTCATTTTATACTCTTCATAAGCAGGATAATGAGTTTTCATTGTAAAAGATCCACAGCATGAAGCCTTCCAGAGAAATGTATGATAGTGTACTGCTATCATCAGGAAAGAAAATAAAAGTGGATGGCTAAAAGCTAAAGATTTATCTTATTTCCCTAGATCCTTTGATGCATCTTATGGCCAGTGTAAAAGGTAACTGTCACATTCAGAGGTTTAGGAAGAACCCTATGAGAAACTCAGGTCTCTTCTTATTAAAACTATCTTCTTATTACCATGAGAATGTGAGCAGTCTGACTGAGATTCCTTTCACACTTTCTCCCCAGAAGCTCTTTTTTTTAATTAATCTATCTGCTGTCTCATCATACCTGGAAGCTTTGATTCACAGCTCTTATTAATTGTCACATATTGCACTACAGCTACAACAAGAGAACTGTGAAAGCAGAAAGTGCCTGGCAGAGAACTGAACTGAAGGAGGAGCAATAGACATTCATGGTAGGAAGAAAAGTACTTCTTCCTTGGAAAAAACCCCACATTTCAGAAGCATGATGTTGTTCAAATACTGACTGGTCTGAATCCTGTTTGTTGTAGTCTGTTTTCCCTCCAATGCACAACTATATCACTTCATAGTACTTTCTGTTGGTATTTGGGGTTTTTTCTGGGTGCAGATCACAGACAGTTGCCCAGGGTCACAAACCGTGATTACACTGAGGTTGAGCTCATGTTTAATTAATTATGATATACTTCTGTCCTGGGATGACTTTATGATGCTGTCTCCCCTATCGCAGCTCTGTGATTCCTGTGCCTTTCTGTGTCTTTAAAACTGGGTGAGAGAGAAAGAAAAAAAACCAGATGAACTTTTCAAAGCAGTTTTGTGCTTCAAGGTCACTGCTCCTCTGCATTCTTCTGCTGCAGCAGCCAGAGCAGAGAAAGCACCCTTCTTGCTTTTCAGCCAGGTTTGGCTCTGTTTCTCCAGAGAGAAACAGAGAGTTAAACTCTTTTTTTTTTTCCTGGGAATTCGGGTTTTCCTTTCTTCTCTTCTGGACTGTTTCAAAAGCATCAGAACACACCAGGGGAACTTTCCACCGAGGCCCTGGAGGGCCCACGCCAACCCAGCTCTGAAGAGGAGGAGAGAGACCACACCCACAGAAGGACTCTAAAATCTTCCCTGGTTTCTCTCCACATTGAGAGGTTTTGTTATTTAGCATTATTATTCTGTTCCTGTGTGTTAAATAAGTAGGTTTTTTTTCTCTTTCACTTTCCTCTGAGGAATATTTCTTTCCCAAACCTGGCTGGGGTGAGGGGCGGCTGTTACCTGCCATCTATCAGAGGGCATTCAAATTTGGGTGTTCCTCCAAATTTGTCTCAAACCAGCACAACTTCTTACAGAGATTTATGGGTCAGGTTCCACAAGTTAGCCATGCACGTCCAGAGTGAAGCTGTATTTGTCAGAGTCAGTGCAAAGCCACAGGAGGAAGTTCTTAGCTCCATTTTCTGTCCTCCTGAGATTCCTTCCTCATAGCCATCACCAAAATCAGAAAAAACTCTGTTTCCTATGTCCTCCATGGTAGTTCTTTATAGAGTAGAACAACAGTACAAAAGAAGTCTTTCATTCCCCCAGCAAAACCACTTCACCTTTTTCCCAAAGTCCTTCCCTCAAATTGCCCAACACATATCTGAAAGAATTTTTATTAACTTACTCCTTGATGTTGGCAGCCCTCTTCCAATCTTCACTCTCCCAAACAGTGATGGGAGAATTATCTAACTAAATGTGGAGAACTGAAGTTAAACATCCAACCCTGAGTGAAGTGCTCTGGACTCCCTCCAGGACCAGTGGAAATCAAGACCTGTCTTTAGAACATGGTCCATTTGGTCTACTTTCAGATGCAGCTAACCATATCCTGGAAATAAGTGTCTCTACCCAGGAACAGGATTAGAAAACTGAGATTGTTCTGCCAGGAGAAGAGAAGGGTCTGAGGTGACCTTATTGAAGCCTTTGAGTTCCTGAAGAGACCCTACAAGAAATATGGAGAGGGATTTTTTTACAAGGGTTTGTGGTGATAGGACAAGGGGAATGGATTTAAACTGAGAGTATATTTAGATTGAATATTAGGGAGAAACTCTTTACTGTGAGGGTGGTGAAGCCCTGGCACAGGTTTCCCAGATAAGTTGTGAGTGCCCCATTCCTGTAAATCTTCACGGTCAGGTTGGAAAAATCTCTGAACAACCTGGTCTAGTGGAAGGTTCCATTCTGGTGAAAAACTTCCTGTGACTTTTTCCTCATTGCACTGATAATGGTATTGAAACTGAGAGCTCCCAGTTTACAGCAGGCAATTTTCAATACACCCATCAGCCATCCTACAAAGAATATGATTATTCCTTTATGCACCCTGTGTTCAAACAGCTGGACATTGACTCACAAACAAATTTGAATTTACTTGATTTACAAGTAAATTGTAAATCACAACATATAATAAACTGTACCACTAAGGAAAAATAACATTGAAAGCTCTCCTAATTGATAAATATACCCACTAAGCAGATTCATCAGTGTAAAATGTAGCGGTGATGTTCCCTCAAGGAGAGGTGGCCTTGCCTGTTAGGTTATTTTCTCTGGGTTTCCAGTGTAGCCATGAAAATCTTGTTGTTTTCTTCAAAGTTTTCTTCTTCAGGTGCACATCCTGTTTTGATTGGACTTATTGATCATTGGAACCATGGACTTAATGTCTTAGAAATCTTCTGCAAAGACTTGGCAAGGTTTATGAAGTGACTCAGAAGCAAAGCAGGAACAAGCTCTCAGTCAGCTCTGGTCTTTCTCGGAGGCTCTCTGCCTGGCTTTAAGTACTTACATGACCATCATCACTCAATCTTTCTTAACAAGAGCATTTTTCATTACTATTATTTTAGAAGTGCTTTGTAATAACTCAGAAGTACCAAGAAAAAAAAAAATCTGAAATTCCTCTTTTTATTTTTTTCCCCCTTCACCCAAAATATATGTTTCCTTCCACTATGTACAATCTGTTTCTGTGGCAGTGGCTTGAGTTTCCTTGGAAACGGCTGCAGGTCAGACCTTGATTGGTTGTGTTGTCAGCTTGATTGCAGTGTTTCAGGCAGTGGGACCTCTAAGTGCAGCTCCGAGGCAAGTAAATAGGGGGCTATCCAAGGGCTTTGCATTAGTGGTCTGAAAGAAACCATACAGATGGCATTTGGGGGAGTGTGTGACACAAGGGCACTGGTTTGAAGAGAACAGGAGACAGCAAGGAGTGAAAAAAAGAGCCAAATGAGAGGTGTTGGCAGGATGGCTGGGAGGGAGAAGCTTGGCTGCAATGCAAACTGCTGTAGTCTGGTCTCTCCCAGGAGGGGCAGCTGACAGTAGGTTGCTGTGGTGGTCTGGACCATGAGTGCCTCAGTTACTGGGACTGAAATGCTTTATTTCCTGTTTGATTCTACCAATTCAACTGCAAATTTTCTCTGGTACAAGTAAATCTTAATACAGTACTAAGAGGGAAAAAGAAAAAAGGATGTTTTCCACTGCACGGTCTGGGAGCCAGTAAATTAAGACAGTTATAGAAGAGAGCAGCAGGTTTGTATCCTGCAAACTTTGGGGAAGAGAGGAGGGGGTTGCCTAAAAGGGACATCCCCGAAGCTGCTTAGTTTATGAATCCAAGTGCAGTAAAGCCACCTAGAAAGAACATACACACTGAGAAGAGAGCAGGAAAGGTGGGAACAGCACTTCAGAAGGGATCCCTGAGCTTTGGCTTATTCCCTTTCAATTACATGTGTACTGCGAAGCTTCCTGGGCTGGTATGTGAACACAGTCACATACATAGTTTGGTGGTCAAGTCCTATGTTAAATTTCTAAATAATTTCAGAATTACAGAGTATCCAGAATGAGCCCAGTCTTTCAAGGCTTTTCTTTGCTTTGCCTTGCCTTGCCTTGCCTTCCCTTCTATTCCTTCAGCTACACATAAAGTAAGGTTTAATCTTAAATGTCAACAGCACAATTGCGATGTGCACTTCTGAACCACTCTGCCTGATAAACTTCCACATGGCAATTATGTTCTGTTCTGACTCCTTAATGTATCTGATAAATTCTGTGGCAAGCAGACATGCCCAATGCCCAAAAACTTACTGTGAATATACAGATTAAAAAAGTGCTAGATAGGGAGAGAGAGAGAGAGAGAGAGAAAGGGCGTTGCTTGTTTTCCACATGTGCAGTTTCATTTATTTTTCTCCCTGACTCACAAGCAGATCACTTTCCGTTAATTAAGTAAAAAATACCTGGTGGAATCGATCTGAATTCAAGTCTAAGAGCACTCACTAATTCTGCTGTTAGTTTTAGGAAGCTGGTGGCAAAAAGCATCTATCAAGACAAATTTGTGCAGGCACCACCCCACCACCACCACAGTCAAATGTCTGCAGTTTAACAACTCGCCTGTGTGTCATCTGAGCACCAGGGACTCTGCACATCGTTCAGCCTATGGAAAAATGCAAGTTAATGTCACCTGATGTAACCTGCTATGAAATAGGTGAAAAAAAAATCCCATTTTTCATTGTATTTACAGGCCTGTGCAGAGATTATGACAGTTCACCTGACACAGGGTAATTACTTAAGCACAGCCCATAGTGACAGACACATTTCAGCCCATGGTGAAAGTGCAGCCCCACTTTGACATTTCAGAAGTTAAACAGGAAAGGGGCAGCAAGACAGGGAGAGGAAGGTACCTGACTGCTGTCTCACAGAAAAGAAGCAACAAGTTAAAGGAGGATAAACCCCTCTTGATTTCTTCTCTTGTGCTGTCCCCAGTTAACAGTGCTGCTCTTCTTTTAATACTGTATCACTCTTTTTCAAGCAGATGTACAGCTCTCATTAGAGATAATCCCCCATGCTCCCTCATCTTCCCTTTTCCAGCTTCAGACAGATAACATTAGTTACTGTCCTTTTATTGCATTGTTCCATTTTGTGTACTCAAAGAACTGTCTGCATTACAATAACCTATGTATGTCAAATGGGATTAGGAAGGAAATTGAATGAATTAGGCAGAGTTATACAGTAAATAATCAAGGAAATTTTAATCAGGAAAATGCATGTACAATTATGCAGGTATCACCAATTCATCTTTTTTGTTGAAACTTTTTTAATCCTCACTGTAGACAAAATTAAGTTGCACAGAAATTATTCTTTTTCCTTTATAATATCTTTCTCTGGAAGAGAAATACTTATTCTATGCAATACATTTGCTAGCATCCTTTATATGGTACATAGAGGGAGCTGTTGGCATAGGTTTATTAGACCAATCACTGTGAAAATTTTCCATTATTACCAAACCCTTTATAAGATTTCATTATTACTTTAACTGAAAAAATCATACTGTCATCATCAATATATGAATAAAAAGAATCTCAGGAGTTTTAGGCACCTAAAAAGATATGAACTGTAATACAATATTCTGCTTTTTGCTGGACATTGCATTCATTAGAACTCCAATAAACAAAAAGTTTTTTGGTATCTATAAATAGAAAATTAAGGAATATTAGCTTTACAATTTCTAAAGTATATGAAAACATATAAATGAGACAACTGTACATATTCCAGTGTGTATGTATGAGACTCTCCTCTACTATTTCTAATCCTGCAGAGCAGTCTGAAGGCTGGGAGCTGGGAACTTTGTCCTCAGTGGAGTGTAGGGAGACTGCTATTCCTGCCTTTTACTCTCCTAACCTTCAGGGATCTTTTTCAGGCTGCTGTTGAAACAAGGGCCAGGCAAATATTTAAAGGGGCTGCTCTTACCCTGTGAACAGTTTAGATGCTGTTAATTACCCCTATAAATGCAGCAGAACTCTTTTATCCTACAGTTCTTTTTTTCTACATATAAGCATCTAAAATTCTCACTAGTTTGTCCTCAGAAAGAGTATAAACATCTAAAATTTGTAAAAACAGATTTAAAAATGCTCATTATATAAACAGGACAGTGTCAGTGTCTTTAAACTAGCTCATGAAAGATCAGTTAGGGAAAGAGTATTTTTTTAATAATGAAATATAATGTGGAATCCACTCTCTTTCTCAAAACTTACAAAATTGTTTGTTAAGTTTCTTGTACATAACATTTCATTGCTAAAATTCTACAGGTTTCCAAATTCCTTGTAGCACTTGCAGCACTGAAATCCTGGAATCCTGACTATTCCCTCTGCACTCCTAGTTCAGAAACCCCCAAACAGGAAGTTCTTGATATGATAGAAGAGATGTTATTTGCCAAGAGATATTTGGCAAAACTGGTGAGACTCATAGCTTCAAAATGCAAGGCAACCTTGGCGTTTCTAGCCACATCGGGGCTGACTGTCTTAAGGTTTATGCCAGAGCTGGATATCAGAAAGATATAATACTTCTACATTTTGTTAGATAGACTTAGAGTTATGAGCATCTTAAGCACTTAATGTGTTTGACATGTCATGCATTGAAAAGGCTGAACAATAACAACGGGGTCACTTAATTTCACAGCGAGCACACAGGTGTTACGTTAGATGTACATGGTCACTTGCCCATTTTTCATATGACTTGTAAATGCATTCCACTTAGCACTGAACAAAAAGGAAGCTATTTACAATGCCTCTTTTGTGCCCAATCTCTTCATTCCAATCAGTGAGAGGTTTGACTGCCTTTGGTATAAGCAAGAAGGAGCCCTTCATTTCAGCTCACATGTAAATGCAATTTTACTTGCTGTTCAGTGCAGTGCTGGGCAGGTACAGTAGACATCTACCTTAATGGCTGGGATAACAAGGACTGCTGAATGATTTGTGTCTACCTCAAATGTTATATCTATCTGATACTTTAAATTAAAAATTGCATTTCTTACTTGTGGCCTCAATTCAGTGTGATACTTAAGCACCATTTAACTTCAGTGCATGCACACTCCCAGGGATTTAAATAAAGCTATCTGTGTATTTAAAGATAGATTCACACTTTTTGAACAGCAATCGAAGCTGTTGCCAAGATTTCTGCTTTAACAAGTACACAATGTCTGAAGAACCCATTTATTTATTCAGCAACTTGTTTTTAGACCAAGTGCTTTTAAATCATCCAAATGGGTGTTGCGTTTGTTTTGTATTTTCATTGCTAATACAATATTTAAAACCATGGTTCCTCTAGAGCAATTTATGAGGGAGGAGAACAGGCTATTTGGTTTAGTATAGAAGTATCAAAAAATAAAAAATGGAAATTTTTATAATTGAGCCATTTCATGTTTGGAAGAAAACTAAAAGCTAATGTTAACTAAAGTGCTTTCATTTCAGTTCATGACACTAACAGCTGCTGTAATTGTGGTGTTGAGGCAAAGTTCTGTATTGTGAAAAATATATACTAAATTGTTTCTAAGTATCTCAGAAGATCTTACCTTCTGCCAGAAGATTTATATAGTCACAGTGCATTTATTTTTCACTGAGCTGCCTTCTCCATAGCAACGAATCACGAAAATGTATATGTACTTATTGTGGAAAAAGTCAATATACACAGGCAGCCCATACCATTCCTTAGCTGTCCATAAGGTGAATCATAGAATCAAAAAACAGTTGTGGCCTGGAAAGGACCTTAAAGATCATCCAGTTCTGACACATCTGTCATGGGCTGAGACACTTTTCACTGGATCAGGCTTCTCCAAGTCACTTCCAACCTTGATTTGGACACTCCCAGGGATGGGGGAGCCACAACTTCACTGACCAAGCAATAAACCTGAGACAGAGAACCTGAAATGTTTCAAAGTATTTATGATCAATCTGCTCCCTCCTGGGCTGGGACAGGAGCAGGTGATGATTAATGAGAGACATCACAGGAGAATGAGACTGGATGGAATTGTGTTATCTGTGGCTGGGAGCTGTATCTCAGTAACTGGAAGACCAGTGGGTAAGGATTCGGGATACTGGTTGCTGGTAGGTGGCGTTGGAGACTGCTTTTTTGCCAGCTTTTCCATAGTCTTTGTTAAATAAAGGGAAATAAGGTGCTGATGGTGGTTTATTTAATCTTTGGACACAAGTAGAAAACTTGCTAGTTATGGCTACCATTCATCCTGACCATTTTCTCTCCAATTTACTCAAAGTACTTTGTTTCCTCTTCTTTTTGCAGAATCCCACTTTTCCATCCTAACTGTTTTATTTAATCATAAATGTAGACTGCAAAAACAATAGTTCTAGGGATTATCTTTATACTTTGGAATTCTGGGCACTGGCTGAAAATTCTGACTTTATGTTCTTTAACTTTTATTGAGGAAAAAATTTGGTATGGGAGAGCTCAGTTTCTCAGTTCTGCTTCTCATTCTTAGTGACCAGGAAAATACTGGTATTAAACATGTATTTCAGCAAAAAGTATAAAAAAATCCAAACGGGTTGATGAATTTTTTAGATGACTTCTAAATTTACCTTGATAATGCATACAATTGCAGAACAGAAATATTACACAGGAAATAACTACTCATGGAGCCTTTTTTTTCTGGTTTTTCCAACCCCATTCTGCCTCAACACTAACCCCACTTAATGTAGACCAGGGACTTGAACTCAAAATTCCTCCACTACCTAAGAAATCACTGGACTATTGAGATATTTCAGGTAAATCTTACTAATTTTGTTGTGTTGGATCTCTTCTACTTTGAATGAATGATATAATCACCTTTCTAGTAGTTAGTTGAAGTAGTTATACTTGAAGAAGATCAGAAATTGATGGTCCTGAGAGAATATGATTTTTTTTTCCTTTTTCCTAAAATATCTCTCAAACATCCATGATTGGTAGGCAAATAAGAGTGGAAATGCAGATTGCTATGGAAAAAGTTAATTCTTTTCATATGCTATTTAGAGAGGAAGTACGAGAAGACTGCTTTGCAGAGGGGAAAGCAAAATTAAGGCTTTCTTAAGGCATACTTGAAATTCTTTAGAATTTATTGACTGGGATGCTTTAGCATGGGGTCAATAAATATATGTCCAGTTCTGCACAATTAACAGCACCAGCTCTTCAAGAAATATAAATCACTATCTTCGTGATTTCAATGTTGGTGAAGTCTCCTTTCTTTAATCTCCCATTTATAATCGGGTATGAATTAATAGAAAACTACTAATTTTTGGGTACCTTTTGAGACATTTACTTCAGAGAGAGCACAGATGGTCAAATAAAGGGTACTTTTGTACTACTCCCATAGTGTAAGGGAACTCGATTGCTAAGATAGAATTTAATGAAGAGTCACAATAATCTGATAATGTCCCAAAACCAGGAAAAATAATTAAAGTAAAACAAACCAGTCGTCTTTTATAGGTGTTATCCCAGCAACTTTGAATTCAATAAAGTTTGAATCCTGACTTTAAGTAAATAAGACACCATTCAGTTGGAATTCATTGCTCTGAAAAGGGGTTTGGAATAAGGTCCACACACTGAACCCAATACTTGTCCTCTTGTAGTCAATGACTGCTGTAGACTCTTGTTGTCAATGATAATAGCTATAACACACCTATCATTCATTTTTGTCACTCTTTCTCTGTACCACACCAAAAATAACCTTAAAAATTCAAATAATGTCTAGTCAGTTTTTTCAACTTATAGCCTCTTATCTGAGGGCTGTGCAACCTTTGACCATCCTTGTCCTGTCACTAATGACTTTGTCAAAAGTCCCTTTGTTAGCCTCTTTTACTACCAAAGGCTGCTCCAGGTCTAAGGTTTCCCAAGAGCTTTCTTTTCTCCAGGCTGAACAACCCCAAGCTTCCTGAACTCTTCACCGAACTTATAGGTATGAAATCTTTAAAAATCTTTAAAAATCACAACAGTTTGGTTGCTCCTTCTCATACAATCTCTCATCTTTTGGGTAGTGTCAGCAGAAGAGGGATGCTATAATAAATCTTAGGGGTAAAGTCCAAGACTCAGAGAACCTCTTAGGTGGGACCTGCCAACATTTATATTAGAGCTTGGAGACTTGGGAGAGCTTGGGTGTTTGTTAAACTTCTGAGAATAACATTATTTAACACGACTTGTTAAATTTTACACCACTCAACAATGCTCTGATAATTTGTTTGGAAGTGCAACCCTCAGGGTACAGGAATACTGCATGTTGTAATCCTACAGACTCTTGTCTGATCTTCTGATTCCTGAGTTCTGTTTTCTTCATCTTTTCTCTCTAGAACCTCAAAAGTTGAGATTTTCCAGGAAGGAGATCCAAGTGATACTTGAACTAATTCCTAGAAACACTCTTCACACACAGTGCAACATGGTCCTTATAAAGATATTACTACATTCTTACAGCTTTAGTATTAACACAACATTCTCCAGATATATCTTATGTAGCAATATGTCCCTGAATATCATCCTTAGTGTGTCACAAAATCCTCATCACTCTTGTTTTGTAGCTTACAAGTTAAATTGTACTGCAGAGTAAACTCTCCTGTTGTCACAGTGACTTCTATATCTGTGAAGTTATAACAGCTCTTTAAAACCTAGAAATTTCTAAATATTAGCTCATATAGCAATATATTTGCAGGGAAATACATGAATATATCTTTTTTTTTTTTTTTTGAATTATCTTAAATGTGGGTAGGGAAAAAGAACATTCCAGTCTTTGACTTGTGTTAATTTCCCATCATATGAAGAAAGCAGAACTTACAGTTCTGCTCTTGTTTTTATTTTTTTAAGAACAAGTCCCAGGTGTTTCATTTTTAAAAGATGTTACTGCAATAAAAATGTTATTAAAGTGTCTTTGTTCATGCTGTTATAGTTGAGGTTGTGTCAGCATTTCCATTACAAGCTCATCTTTTTCAGAGAAAATGCTCTGGTCCATTGGGTAAATAACACGTTTTTCTATGACACACACACAGAAAAGCTAGAAATATTAAAGGATAAAAATGTTTAGGACCCTATCTTAATTTCATACAGTGTATGTTGTGTTGTAATTTTCCCGCATGAATGAATAAATCAAGTATTGCTTGTCAGTGATCACAAATTTCCTTGTACCACAAACTATGTTATCATCTTTTTTATGTAGACCTTTTTTTTAAATTAAAATCTGGGGAAAATGTATTTCTCATTACTATCATGCATATTTATCATTAGGATAACACTTTGAAATTTCATCAAACCCTTAGAATTTTTGTGGAAATGAAGGTGTGGCCCCTGAAAGACAGGTCAAAACTAAAGTTTTGGGAGGTCACTTCTGGTTTTGAGTTTTCACCACAGCTAAAATAAGGACTTAGGTGTCTCAGAATTTATGTAGCAACATGTAACTACTCCAAACTGTGGGAAATTTTTGACATTCCTGTCTGAAGTGATGTGACAAGGCTGTAAAAAGGAATCAGAAATCAAGATAGCCTTCCTCACAGGAAACTGATGAATAGGACACACCTCAGCCTATTAATCTATTTGCTAAATCTGCTTTCTCAAGAGGGAGTTCATAAACCTTTTACATTCAGTTTAGATGGTTTTAGTCAGTCATTACAGTTTCTAGACACCAGCCCCACAGATAATAACAGCACATCTGTCAAACTGCATCCTGAGCTCTTCCCTGGCTCTCAGGCTGTGATCCTGTAGTTTGGTGAGGTTTTTTTGGTTGTTGCCATGACCCTCTCATATCTTCACACTCCTCCTGCCTCATCTGACCCTGTAGAAGGTCACGCTCCACAAGATCACCTTGAAAAATAAGTTGTTTGAATTTCACTCCCAAACTCCTCACTCAGTATTTGTTTTAAAACTTCAAAATTTGCTTTACTATATGGGATGGGTGATCTCTAAGCTTAATCTCACTTAGTAATGGAGGCCAAAATCTTCATAGCCTCAGGCTTATTTTTGTTATTGTTCTTGTTTATTAATCTCTGAATCCTTTAAAACCAGGTATCTTATTGCATCCAGCTTTATTGTTGAAATACTGAGAAGTTACTTCTGCAAATTGGGATTCAGGTGTGCCAGAAGTTTTGCAAACAGATTTTTCTTATCTACCTTAGATAAGAAAAGAGTTAAGAAAGATTTTCAATGGATGAAATAAATAGAGAAGACAAGTGGAGAGAAATATTCCCACCATCTTTTGCACACAAGGAAGAGTGACATTAGACAACACACCTTAAGCCAAACTGCAAGTCATAGAGCCTGAATAATGCCCATGTTCTTCCCATAGCCAAATCTCACCTTAACACAAAATTTCTTATATTTAAAGATAAAGCATTTGCAAAGAGGAGATTTTTTTTTTTGGCTTGTTTAAACTTTTATGTCTACCATCAGGTTGTGATTTCCTAATTTTTTCATTATTTGCTCTTGTCCAAGACATGTTTTGCAGGGTCATCATTCATCTGGTGTACTGATTAAAAAGCCTTTCCTTTGTCTGTTCATTTCAATATTTAATACCAAGTTCTGTGATTAGGTGCAGCTATTTTTTCTTATCTCCTCATAACTTTTGTGAATGGATAACTCCTCAGTTTCAGGGCAGAGATTGCTGTTTTCTTGCTCCAGATTAAGTCATGTCCTAAGCACAAGGTCTCACTGCTAAAAACCGGCCAAAGGGGTCAATCTTCTTTTTCCAGAGATTCTCAGATGTTGTCAGCAAAGTTCTCCTATCTCTGGATAACTTAATTTGCAGGTGCTTAAAAGCAACAAATCCAAAGCAAGCTATTCATGACTTAACTGTGAGTTGATTTGAATGTTTTTCCTTAAATCCAGTTTTCTGGAATGAAGTATTTTTGGCATTGAGAGTGCTCATAAAGAAAAAGCTAATGATTTTCTTCTGAGCATAATATGCGGGTAATTAAGATAATGTTTTTAGCAATCTGAAGTGTGTAACTGTCTTCATACAATGTAAATCTTTTTTTTTTTTTTTTTTACCCTTCATATATTTAATTTAACTGTGGAACAAAAGAGTAAAAAGAAATATGATGGTTTGTATAATTACACAACTACTTCAACATTATATTCTTGAGTCTTTTTCAATCTTTCACTTGGAAATTTTCTCCAAAACTGAGCCTCTTAGGATCTTTCCTTTTCTTTCCTCATAGCTGCATTAAGTGTCTGTGTCTGAGAAGGAAGCATTTGCTTTTGGTTTACAAATGTGTATGGAAACAGCGAGGCACAGGAAAATATGCATATCTGTGCATTTGTCATGTGTGTTCTCTGTGTAGCATGCATGAATATGGATTTTTGTGTGTGAACACATAGCACAGTTGCACATACAAGTATTTCATCAACTGTTAGACTTTGAAAGTATAATCATATTAAGAAGTCACTTATTTTGTAGTTACACGGGAGAGTGGTTATAAATAACTTTGATAAATTGAGGAAAGCTTTGATAGCATAAAGGAAGTCGAAGGATTTTTTCTGATGAGTTTCTGAATACTGGTAGAGAATAAACCATTGGGGGGGGGGGGGGGGGG
>VXAC01014635.1:213408-225334 GCA_013399225.1 Rhipidura dahli
ACTGCTGATATTATTTAGAAAGAATTGCAAGGGACAATGCCCAGTTTAAGACATATTGAATTGGTGAAAGAAAGGAAAAATGACAGAAACAACTCCAAATGAAAATGCTGCTTTTGTCTCTCAAATGTTTTTCTCTAGACCCCAGTGCCCCTCGTGTACCTTAATCCACTGTGGTTGCTCAGTGCTGTTTGTGAGAAGCTGATACAGGACAAATCTGACTTGGCAGCTGTGCAGGGGCCAACATGAATCACTCAGCTGCCAGCATTCAGCTACAGAGAGGAAGGATGTTTCTGCACTAAGGTTATACTCACTGTTTTAGGGAAGGGAGTTTTTGGTCTCAGCCTTTGCATACTTGCTCAGAGACATAAAATGGAGAGGAAACCTTCAGAAATAGCTACACAGAGCTGTAGTTGTCCCTGCCTTAGACAAAATGTTTGAGCACCAACTATTCTGCTTCTGTATCAGACAACCTGATGCAGTGTATACATATCAGGGGTAATATTTCCACCCACATTTTCTGAAAGAATAATGTTTTGAAGACTTTGATTTATTTTGTGTGAAGTGTCTGCACATTTTTTCCTTGTAACCTCTCTAAAACCTGAGTATTATCAAGGTTTTAAAGTCTTCAGTTATTCTCTATTTCTTTTTCAAGAACTACTCGATAACTTCTATTTTTCTTTCAACACCAACACTCTCCATTGAGAAGTTGAAGAGAAATTGTTTCCCACTTGTGAATTATCTTTAGGAAACTGTTCTGACAGTGACCAAACTCCTGCTGTGAAGCCCTTCTCAGAGCAGTCAGACTTATACCCTTAAAGGCACTCTGGTGAGACCCCACCCAGCATCCTGGGGTCCCCAGCACAGGAAGGACCTGCTGGAGCAAATTCAGAGGAGGCCACTCAGAGGGATGGAGCACCTTGGCTACGAGAAAAGGCCGAGAGATTGGGATTGGGATTGGGATTGGTCAGCCTGGAAGGGAGAAGCTTTGGGATGACCTAATTGCAGTCTTCCAGTACATGACGGGAGCCTAACAGGAAAGATGGAGACGGACTTTATAAGGGTATAAGGTGACAAGACAAGGGGAAATGGCTTCAAACTGAAGACAGTAGGTTTAGATGGGATATTAGGAAGAAATTCTTCCCTGTGAGGGTGGGGAGGCCCTGGCACAGGGTGCTCAGAGAAGCTGTGGCTGCACCTGGATCCCTGGCAGTGTCCAAGGCCAGGTTGGACAGGGTTTGGAGCAACCTGGGATGGTGAAAGGTGTCCCTGCCCATGGCAGGGGTTGGAACTGGATGGGCTTTAAAATCCCTTCCAGCCCAAACCATTTGATGATCCTGTGATTCTCAATATACTCACAGCAGCGTTCCTGTGGACTTCATGGTACACTGGAAGCACATGAAAGGAATTACATGCACTCAGAGGAATCTTTTGTTTCTAAAGTGAGTAGCTTAAAGTTAAATATTTTTAAATAAAATTTTGCATTTCTGAGCAAAGATAAAAAATGGTTATCCACGCTGTTAGCTATCAACATGCAGCCTGTCTTGGAAGGGAGCATGTTTCCTTTCTGTCAAATACTGGCTTACATAAAATTTGCTGCAACTCCAGAGAATTTTAGATCTTGTAGATAAACTGGATATAGAAACAGCTGAGAAATAGAGAAGTAATTTTTGTGTAATTTTGCCAGTTTTTGTAACATTCTGTTACAAAGAATGATAAAGCTGAACTCAGAGTGATTTATTGAGAATTTTGATCATATTCAGTATTTCCACTTACAAAAGTCAATTTATCCATAGGTCTCTCTGGGTACCTTTTAGAGAAGAAAAGGAGACTTTTTCACATTTCACAAACAGGTAATGTTTGAAAGCATCCAAACAAGTGATTTCTCCCACATTTACACAGAACTTTGTCATCAACTTTGTCCCTGCCCATGGCAGGGGGTTGCAAAGAGATGATATTTAAGGTCCCTTTCAACCCAAACCATTCTATGGTTCTATGAAATACGGATGAGAGTAGAAACTTTGGCCACTTAATCTGTGTTCAGGCTCCAGCTAGATAATTATATTGGCTGTATAAACAGCCAAGACTACTTAAATTTAAAATTATTAACCCTCCTGCTTGCAACTCTTCTACTAACAAAGTATATACACAGTGTTAAACTGGAAAACTGCAGAGCATGACAGTCAATGTATTGCTATAATACTTGTTGTTATGAATTAATTAGCTGATTTACATTTATATAGCACACTTCATGCAGAATCAACACATGGCATTATACACTTAAACTACATTACAATTAAACAGAAATTCTGCTAGAGAAGTCAAGACAAGGCGTCCAAAATCAACCACCCAAAAAGCTCAAAAAAAAATTAAGTTTCTCATGGCTCTGATGGGAAGCAGCTTATTAAAAAAAAAAAAAAATCAAATTTTTAAGAAAGGGCAAGTACAAATCTCAGTTACAAGGACAGTGACTGATCAGCTGTTCAGAGAAGTAAGTGAAGATGAAAACAAGGTGCGAAGAGTATACAAGTACTGTAAAAGCAATTATGCATTCGACAAGAAGCCTGTGCAGCATCCTCCATCTCCATGTGATCAGCCAATGTATGCAAGTGCCCGTTCTAGATGCTGAATTTTGTGCAAACCAGGGACTTACACAATGCGTGGTCAAGGAAGGCTGCAAACATAAAGTGGCAGCAATCCAACTGTGGTGCTACAAAATGTGAGTCAGGAGCTGTGCATCCCACTGAGACACAAATGATCTTAACCCACTAAATTCCTGAGATGACTAAAATGAAGTCTGAACAGCACAGCTCACTTCAGCTGATTAGAAAATTAAAATTCTGCTCCCAGCCAAATGTTGAGTGAAGAATCACTGTTGCAAGAGTTATTGGATATATGCAAAAGAGAAGAAAAAAAAAAAAGATCTCATTTTCTCTGACTTAGACAGTTAGGAAAAAAAAATTAAAGAACCAAAGTTTGACTTCTGACAAAAGGTATTCAAAATCAAAAGGTACATCATCATGGGATACAATAGTTTTTAATGGCTTCACTGTGAAAATATTAGGATGCTGCATCTTATTTGATTCTCTTAGAACGTGTGAAATCTATGAGACATCTATTTTTGTTTCTGGAACTCAAGGACTGTTCCAGGGAGAGGTTTCAGATGTTAGCACTGACTGAGCCTTTTCTGCAGAAACGTGTTTGTCTGGATTCTTCCAATATCTTATTTATTCTTATGAATAATTTTTGACTGTTTAAAGGCTGCCTTTTCAAGCAAACTCAGTTTCCTCATTTACCATTTATGCTTAACATTTCATCAAGTTCTTGTTCCAGTGAGTGTCAATTCTATATACTTAGAAATAAAAGGTATTAAAGGATATGATCCTAAACAATGTTACTTTTTCAAAGTATGAAGTGAATTTCAAATTAACCATATTTGGAGTGAAAACTGAGAACATGCTTTTCAGAAAAAAAGTGTTCTTCAAGAGTTTTTCTTTTCAGCCAAGCAGCTTTAGATTTACAAAAGACTGTGAAAATTTACAGAAAAAAAAAAAATCAAAACCAAGCAGAGTTCTGAAAAATATATTTAAGTAGTCAACTTGATTAGAAACCTGGCAGGTTTTTGGTAGCCTGGTATTGGAAACTACATCACACAAAAGTTCTTATTTTCTGGATGCTTTTTTTTCTCTTTTATCTTTTCATATTAAAACCCCTCTCATCAGTAGGCAAGAGACTGTAACTGAAGCTTGCCTCAGAAGCTGAAGATAATTCACGGTGCTGCAGTTTGAGTATTAAATGAAGCCTTCCATTTGGATCTCATGGATCTCATGCATTCCATACCTCATATCACATCACATCCCTCATGTCCTAAAGATTGCATGAGTTGCTTGTGGGGTTTGGCAAACGTGGCTTTCATTGTCTGGCATTATAAACTTTGGGGCTGTCGTTACCTAAGACACCTTCTCTTTCCTCAGCTTGTCCTCAGCTGTGATCCTGTGAGAGAGAAAATGATAATTGGTCATTCCCAGTGTGTCCAAAGTCATTCTGTGTCTCTGTGCCACAATCCAGGAAAGCTGCAGCATTTGCTGCAGTGGGGATTTCTTTCCTGGGGCACTGGCATAAGAAATACACTGTGGGAATGTGGGAGAGCTTAAGGTATTTGACCAAAATGAAATTATAGCCGTATCAGTGGTCAGCAATAAATTTCAGCAGCCTAGTGTAAATGTTGACAGCTATAAATTACACATGAATGGATAAGTCATACCAGGGGATTGGATGAAACAAAAACTGAAATAAATAGATATATCAGAGAGAAGAAGTGGGAAAAAAAAAAAGAAAAAGGGGTGGGGAGGGGGTGTGGAAATGGGGAAGTAGCTATCTACGCACCTAGGAAAAACATATCAGTATCCCTCCAGCCATGCTGGCAGTTAAGGCATGGAAAAATTACTGAAGGCAGATCATCATTATCAGAACAAGAAAAAGATGTCTCTAATAACTGTGTTATCTGCCATCAAATCTCCAGAGACAAAAATAGACTCATTTGCTCCAAGGTTTCAAGGGTTACAGAGTGAGGCAGGAACCACAGAAAAAGAGATTGATACCAGGGATTAAAGATCACAGCTGTACAGAGAGGAGGTGGAAGCAAACTGGCACTGTTTCTAAAGCCCTGATGAAAGAAAATGCTGCCTTGCTAGGGAAGGTGACAACTGAAAGATAAAAGTAGAAAGGAAAGGTTTTAATATTAGAGCTGAGCAAAATGTTGGTAATGAAACAGAGCTGCAGTTTTGCTTAGTTTTGCACTTCCTCACAAAGTGAGAGCTTGGATTGCTTTCTCAAGGTGAGCAATCCCAAGCCAATTTATTATATCTTCTGGTGGAAACGATACAGAGGAAATTGTGATTCCCCTCGCTGGGATACAAACCCAGCCATATGGTTATCCAGCCTGGTGCACTGTTTCACTCCCTTATTGAGTTACCTCAGGCCTGACCACGGTGAGGCAGAGCTCGGTTCTCTCCCGGGCTGGGATGGAGCTGCCAAGCTGTGCAAAGCTCAGGCTGAGCCACAAGGCAACCAACCAAAGAGCTGCTGTAATGGCCATCAAATCCCCCAGCAGAGCAGGCATTAAATTACAAGCCATTAAGGATTAGCCTATGAGCCACTGCAGGAAGCGCTAAAGATGGAGATTTCTGCCGGCTTGTCTCTCTCGTGGGCAGGATAGATGGGCCCAATGCACACGATTACCAGGGTATTAAGATGCTCACAAAATGGAAACCTTCTTGTCTTAGCACTTGACCCTGAGAATTGCTAAGTAGGCAACTCCCCCTCAGACTGGTGGGAGCTGAGAACAGGAAAAAAAAAAGATTAAGGATCTTCCTTAAGTCTGTCTGCTTGGTTGAGATTTCTAATGTAGAGATCTAATTTTAGCTTTTCGAGTTCCAATTTTCAAATGGGGATGGACGAAATCTGAAAGGAACATTTCAGAAGCTTTCTTCCAACTGTTTTCATAAATTTTATTCCCAAAATGTCAGCATTTCCTGAAGTATTAGCCACTGCTGATTTTGAATGCCTGCTGATAATGATGCAGCTGATTCACTGAAATGATTAGAAATTTTTTAAAAATAAATAAAATATAAAATCTAGTTGGCATTAGATGAGCACAGTCTAGATGTCTCGATACCAGATCTTTGCCTCTGCAAAACTGCTTTTGTTCTTGGAGCCCCACCAGGACTGACCGTGTGGCAGGGTTACATTGCTGTGCCAGAGGGGAATTTGGAAGAGTTTTACATATTTCTGAGTAATTCATCCTGAAAAGATGTTCTTCCCTAAGTACCCAGGCAGCTTCAGTGAATTCATTTTTCCATAGGTGTGGATAAAGACTTTATGTGTATGGATATATAGCCTGCAGTAAAGAAGAAGTGTCCATACAGTGATTTTGAATTAAAATCATGGTCTTACAGTACATTAGCTGTGACATTTTCTTCAGTGAATAATAATGACAGGATTGGTAGTGGATTAGGCCAAAGAAACAAAAGAAATGTCCCCAGGTTGTAAGGAGCAATTTATCCTTATATCAGCCTGGGCAATCCCAGAGCAAAAGAGGACAATTTTTTATTTTAAGTGAGGTGCTGAAAAGCTCTGGAGCAGAGAAGCGTGTCCTGTCTGCTGCCAATAAAGGTGAAAATGGCTAAAATTTCTTTTGATTTCTCATGGAAGTTCCTATGAATTTTAGTTCTTTTCAAGGTTTTGAAAAACACTCAGAACAACTCTTTAACAGCGATCAATCAACATCCCTTGGACTGCACAGAAATTACATAAAATAAAACAGTTTGTCATTCCTTGCAACCAGACACTACTGGCCCAAGGTTTACTTATGACAACAATATTACTGCTCACTACTTCTCTAGATGTTGGGGTTTGAAAGTTTTCCTTTTCGGTTCTTCTCCGTGGTGGAATTTTTTCCCTGGGTGTGTTGCAGAGAATGATGGCTGGGTGATTACGAGAACAAAAGGGGAAGGCCAAGCAGGCTGCCCGCTCTGGCACCTGGGGGTGGGAACTCAGCTCGGAGGGCCGGTGGGCACTCAGCGTTGGTCACGAGGTGAGGGGAGACTGCTGCCTGCCGCGGTGGTGAGGACAACGCTACGCTGAACCTCTGCATTTCTGGCTGCTTTCCTTCCGTGGGAGAAGCCCCGGGATTCCCGAGCCTGTTTTGTTCCTGCCCTGCTGGGAGTCGGGCTGTGGCCACCGTGTCCCTGCTGCTGCTCTGAGCCTGTGCTACACTGTAGCCCGTGCGCCCTGCCTNTCAATGCAAAATTAAAAAAAATTAATACATTAGTGAAACAAATATTAGAAACTTAAGAAAAAATGTATATACTTTTGACTGGCCTTCTGCTGTTGCTTTCTTGTCCTACTGCCTGCAAATTCAAGAAGATGCAAATATTGTCCTCCCAATCATAAGAAATGCAAAACAATTAGAAGGGAATTTGAAACTCTTCTTTTATCATTTATTTCTATTTCATGGGCCCGAGGAAATTCAGTTGAGCCAAGTTGAGCCAAGTGATGTTTCAGCCACTTTTCCTGTTGAGATGAGGACTGGCAACTTTCATTTCCAGTACCATTTTATCTTCTTTCTCTGCCTGCAGAAACACAAACTCTGATTAAAACATTTTAAGTGTCTTTCCCTTAAAGCTTTCTCCTGCATAAATGAGCTGGTGATGGATTTCTGCTAAACAGTTTTGAAGCATCTCTGCACCTGACTTCCCAGCATCCAGGATCATCCAGACTCACAACTTCAGCCTAAGCTGTTCTATGAATAATTTTAAGTGATGAGTGTCACTCATAGACCATTAGCTTGCTAGAATTCAGATCTAGTGTGAATATTTTCAGGAAAAACACTGTTAAAAGAAGAGTTCTGAATAATTATCCATGTTATATAGCTTCCTAGAGATTACTCACCATTAAACAGATTTAGGTCTTGTTAACTGCAGGAAAGGAATTGGTGAAATTCTTTACGTGTACATAGGGACACACTTGGTCCTTGTAAAGTGCCTCGTGTGTTTGTTAGTACTACTTCTAACATACAGTAATTAAGATTTATATTGCTTGAGGATATTTGATGTTAACACTGGAAATTATGTTTCTCTGTAATCAGAATGTAAATGGGGGAAAAAGAAAAGGTACACTTGAGACTCCTTGTTTTTTGAGTGTGGAACTGTCATTTATATTTGGTTTAGCACAACAGTTCAAAGATGTTGATCCGACAGCAGCCAGGGCCATACCCAAATGCTGGACTCACAAAGATTTAGGGAGGTTCTGTATTTAAAAATAAGATTTATTAACAGCAGAAACCTCTCTCTTATCCACAGTGAATACAATCCTTGCTTCTACATCCTAGAATTTAGTGTGTAATAACCATGTCTCTATGGGGGAAATACACAAAAAAATTTAAAAATATTTTAGGAAAATTCTACTCTGTCAATTTTTTTGGTGACATTATTGTTTTAGAATAGCAATCTCTCTGCCATAAAAAATATGCAATCATCATAGGGGAAAAATTAGAAACACATAAAATGAGCTCCCCATTTTTTTTGAGGCAATGCAGATGTGAACCCCAAGAAAATACAGAGAGAGAGAGAAGGCAGTTCAACATATATTTTGATTGACATAGTCAGGATACATCCTGCATCACCATTTCTCTTTCCAGACATCCTAGTCAGAGGAGCAAGAGTCTATGCACTACTAATGATTGCAGCACAGCTATAACAGCCTTTTTTTCCTGGTAAATAAATATCCTGGTTATTAGCAAAGCAAAAAACATTTTACTATTAAATTGCAGAAAAATACAGAACTAAAAAATAGAGAACATAAATCAGATGTGACCTGAGAGACTTATGACTGAGGGAGCAGCCTGAAGTGACACGGTTCCACTAAATTCACATCAAAAAGGGGAGAATATAATTCTTTCAGAAGAGAAGTACATCTACAATGATGTAGGTTTGCTTCCCAAATCAGCAGAAATGCTATATTCATCTAATTTCCAGAATTTGAGTTGTGTTTAATTGGAAAGATACTTATGAATAGATATATTGATATAGCCTCTGGTTTGGTTTTTATTTCTCTTTTTATTTTTTCACTCTTTTCTGATTTTTTTAACAGAATGCCAACCTGCTTCAGATCTTCTCATAAAGGGTCAGAGAGGAAGTGACCAGAAGAACTGAAAACTGAACATCAATACTAGGAAGCACATTGTGGTGGTGTTTGGTTTTATTTTTCTACCATATCAAGATGGTGTAATTTCATACATGTAATTTTAAACTAGCTAGAATCAAAGCTGAGTTTAATAAACATTTTTTCAGTGGCAATAATGTTTCAAAAATAAACCCCAAAATATTATAACCTTCAGTGCCACAAATATGCATCTGACATCCTGACCTTTATTTTTTTAAATACACTTCAGCTTTGAAGTGGTTTAGTTGAAATAATTTCCTTTTATGGACTGCTTTCCTATGCAAGAATAAACAATTCAGTTGAATTTATCCATCTGTTAGGGTGCCTCACCCCAATCAGCTTTGAGCACACTGGTTGCTTTCAACCAAAATTTGACAGGAACACCATTATTTAAAAGGGAATTAAATTTGTGTGAATCTCAGCAATCAAGTAGAAGACAAATGTTCAGATTAGTAAGGAAAAAGAGGAAAGGGCTCAGCTAGTAAATATTCTTTTTGGCCACAGCAATGAGCACATGAAGAGCTCCCAGCCAGCCTCAGCCTTCCTCTCACATTGACTTTGGCCTGCTGCTCGTGGGGATATCCAAGGGATCCAGGGCAGGGCTGGAGATGTTGGTGTTGGAGTCAAAGAAGAAATAAAGAAAAGGTACTGGGCAGTTCATCAGAAAGAAGGTTTCATTAGCTCCACTACCCAGAGAACTTGGTTTTCAAAGTAAGAAGCAATTTCCTGCACTTCAGAGTGTCACTTGGCTGGAGGTGTAAATCAGTGCAGCTTATGGGGATACCAAGGTGTGTTAATTATATCATCCCTGATCCCCTCTGGTGTTAAAATCCCTCCTAGGAAGAATTCACCCTGTGAGGAGATTCTTTGATTTAGAGCCTGGGAAATAATAATAACCATAATGTAACAATACAACTTGAAAAACAGTATAAGTTACTATTTATTAGTAAGCAAATGCTTTTTAAAAAAATGATAATAATGCAAGAACTCTTGTAGAATAAGCCAAAAAGGTAGGAGGTAAATAAGATTTACCTAAAATCATAATAATTCCTTCTAAATATGAATTCTGGAACAACATAAAATATGCACAGAATAACTTTGATGCTCTTCATCTTGACATTTTTAATGCATTACTCAGTATTTTGGATGGAAAGCAAAAGAGCCATTCCTTGTAAAATCTCAAGAAAAAGAATATCCTGTCTTAAGAAAATGCCATAAACTCCAAGGAGAAGACCTTTCACTTCCTCCCATTAGGATTACTCCATTTTACCCTAAACACTGAATTAATGAATGAGCATCATCTGGAACCCAGATGTGCAGTGACTTGAGGATGTCATGATCTGGGCTAATATAATCATTAAGTTGCTAAGCATGAATAAGTTTTTGCTTTGCCAGCGTCTTCTCCACAAAGTTTAATGCATCTAACCTTTCATTTCCCATTTCTTTGGTCTCTTCCTCAAACCCAAAACGTTTCACTTGAAGCTGAATAAAAAGTTTCATATGCCACTGACTTTTCTTTTAACAATTCACTTAGGAAAACAACATAACAAATTTCAGTCTCTATAAAACCTTTCCTTTTTTATTTTTTTTCTTTCCCCTGGTTTGACTAAGTGAGGAATAATCTATTATTTATATTCCTATCCACTACACACAGAGCTCTCTCTCTGGGGAGAAGATGAGATAAAGAGCAAACCACCTGCGACAGATGTTGTTCATATTCTCTCATGCACTGTGGGAAGGTGTTCAGTGGTGAAAGTGGCATGTGGAAAATAGAGAGAGGAGAAACTATAATGGTGTTCTGAGGAGGGAAAATAGTTTATGTAAAACATTCTGACTCTAAAATATCATTACATGTAGGCAAGCCACTGGGACACAACTTCACATTTTACACCTTCCTTCTTGACTGTGCCTCCTGCACAAACCAGCTACAGGACCCTGCTGCTCCAAACTCTGCCTCTGAATTCAAATAAGAGGAAGCAGAAGAAATGAGAGCCTTAAATTAAGGAACTATTGGAAGACAGTAAGGAAAATGTGTTTCCTTAATGCAGAACACAATAAAATTGATTAAAGAGAAGGAAATGTAAATTACTATGACAGTACCTTGTACATATATCCATGTTCAAATTACCTTTGAAGGGCTGTGATTTTCTACTTGGGAAATGTACAGGTAACCAAGATGATTCTGTGCTCTCTTCTAAACTGAATGTCTGCTCTTCCTTCAGGACACATTTTCTGCATATTTTCTTTTGGAAGCCACTTTGAGCAAGACCCTTAAAAGTATTTAGAAGTCTACTTGACAACTGGAACACTGATGTCTGAGGAGCATTTGAATATTAGAACCCTTTTGATCAACTAAGTTCTTGATGGTATTCTCATAAATAATGTTCAGTAAACCAAGATTCTGTATTATGATCATGGTCTAGATGGAAAAGTTGGATGCAGTCCTGGCTTGACTGGACCGGCTCAACAGATTCACATCAAATATTTCAGAAGTGCAAGAGAAGGTAAAGCTCAAGGAATGGTTTGCATGCAGGAAATAAAAATCCCTTCTGAGTGGGCTTTTTTTTTTATTTGTCAGCTTTGGGATGAAAATATATATTACACGAATATGAGATTCAAATGTGTCTCACTAACCATATTAGCATCAGAAGCTGCTTCCTGCTTAATTCCTCCCCCAGACGGAGATTTGATTACCCATCTGTACTCATTTGTCCTCTTAAAAGTGTGCTAGAGAAATGGAAACAAAGTTATTGGAATCCCTGGAAAGTCCTTGCTGCTAAAACTTGAGCTACTTATCCTTTTACATAGAACACAAAAGAGATTTATAAGTTTTATGTTTATGTGAACACCTGTATCTCACTTGCTGCATTGCCATTCTCCTCCCTTCCTCTGGGTTCTGAAAGATAAGCAAATTTAAAAAATTTTCCAAGTTATGCAATGCAGGTTTTTTCTACGAGGTCTTCTTTTCTTTGTGTGGTGCCCAGTCTTCCTAGGAGCCAATATCTAGTGGAGATTATACGTGTTACTGTAAGACAAATAATATATTCATTAAAAATAATTTGCTAGTCAACATTTGAGAAAATGTCTTTATGTGTCTTGCAGTGCTTCAGTCTGGATAATTTTTAAAATCATGAAGAAAAATACAACTGAATTCAAGGGAATTTTGCTATGCTGGAAAATCAAGCTTTCCCTACTGTTAAAAAAA
>VXAC01014635.1:225381-245350 GCA_013399225.1 Rhipidura dahli
AAAAAAAAAAAAAGGAAATTCTGGATTGGTGAAGACGCCCCTACTTTTCCATAACTGCCTGCCTCTTATTTTTATGAGCTAAAAAGTGAGAGGCACAGCAAGTAGCGCAAAGAGTTCAGCTGGTCAGAATCTTTTTTTTTTTATGCTAAAATCCATCTATTCTTGGGCAAAATGTAAGAAAAAAGAAAGTGTGTATAAGTATGTAGTACCCCAGTAATTTAGTCTTCAGTAGGTCATGTTGCTGCACAGGCTCAAGAGCTAGTTCACACTGTTATTGAATAAAAGCAAAAAGTATAGTTACCATAGCAACTGCCACAACACATGATGCTGATTTTTCCCCCTGAGATTTTAAAGTCCCTCACATTTTTAAGGAAACATGCATCAAAATATCTCATCTGCACTTGAAGGCCTTGGTGGTTTTTATCAAAATGCACCAGATTTGATGTATTCAGCAGCAGCTATTTCTGCTGAGCAATTTTGAAGAAGGCCAAGCTGCAAGAGCACTAATAGTTTAAACATAAGTCCTGCACAGGTTTTTTGTCACTTGCTGCTGGAAAGACATACTTTCATGTCTTCCTATATTTTCAAACAGTAGGGAAATGAGAAGCTGTATAAAGGAGGTCATATTTCCAAGATCAAATAAACATCGTGTCATGCTCCTTTGCTCTGGAGCAGTGAGTCTGAAACAAGTAACAATGGTTGTGTGGGTAAAGTTCTGGACTGTCTTGGATGAAGAATTTCTGTGTCTATCCTATCACTTCCCTGCTTTCCCATTAACCATCTCAGAATGAAGAATGTGACAAGAGTTATCATCTTATTTTAGAAGGAAGTAGGAGCTTGAAGTATTAAACTTGCAGCAGTTAATGATTGACACATATGTTTCAATGGTTTATGTGTCATAAACTATAATTATAAACCAGATAGTGCACAGAACAAGAGTGTAAAAACTTCTGTCTGTTTTCTTTTAAAAAACCTTCCAGCTAATCACTTCTCACTTTCTCACTAAAAGCTTCTGACTTTTGGAAGAAATTTTAGGGAGATAACCCAAAGTGCCTTTGTTTTGGCATAGAGGAATTCCAGCTGTCAAAGAAGGGTATTATGAAGCACATTTCTATTGATGGCAGAGTCTTCTGGAAGAAATTTAAATGCAATTTTTAGAACAGTTTGGCCTTCAGAGATCCCTTACTGCTTCCTACAGAACAGGCTTAAGATTCATTGAAATTTTGTTTTATTTCCGTTGGCTACATAAGCACTTCCCTTCAGTTACTACTTGATGAGTCTTTCCTTTTTACTTTTCATGTTAAACCAGTGGTGCTGGATCTTTTTGTGGACCTCTGAGAAAACATCACTGTTGATATACACATCTGTGTAGGGAATATCAGCCCAGAAAATGTGCTAGTTTTTTCTCAGTTAACTTTTGTGAGGGTCTCAAAAGCATCACACAGCCTGCACGTTGAAAACAGATGCCCTGAACTATTAAAAAGCATTGTTATACCTGTGTAATAGTTATTGCATTTTACCTCTGCAGCTGATACAGATGAAGTGAGATGTAGGCATCCTATAGTTGATATACAAATGGAAAATACTATTATTTAATTTTAATAGTAATCCAGTGCAGAAGACAGTCATATAGAGACAGAGCAGTAAATGTTTGACAAAGCAGCTGAGTCAGGTAGAGATCATTGACAGTGAGTAATGGTTTCATATAACACAAAATGTCAAAAGAATAATTTACGGATAATATTAGGAAGGGTAAATGAGTAGACAGTGGTTCAAAGTGAAAGCAAGCTCAGGGTGCAGTGATCCAAAAATTGTGTTTGAAGGCGATGTAATGCAAACACAAAGCTGAGAGTGCTGCATCCCTTTGAAACAGAGGGAAGTCTGCAGTCTAATTGTAAAATATGGCTTCATTTACTGAACGAAGAATGTTATCAGCAAGACGAGGAAAGCTGAGAAGAAAGCACTGGTTTAGAAAGCGCTGGTAGTCATCCCTCTACAAATGGGCAGAACAAAGAGTATGGATCTGTACAGTCCCGTTTAAATACTTAGGGATTATCTTGTACAAGGGTCATATCTTTATTCCTATCTGTACATACAATGCTGAAAATAATGATTTGGTTGTTCAGCCTATAATGCCAACAAATAAATTTCCTTCTCCTTCTGAATGGAGGTGCCCTCTTAATTACATTCATCTGTACATCTCTGGTCTGTGTAACAGGTTTATTTTTGAGTCACTCATTTCACAGGTGCTTGAAAGCAGTACAAAGATATTGTGAAAATGGTGGTGGGATTTAGTACCGAAAGCATTCAGTCAGACCAAATCAGGGTGCAACAGGCAGAAGGAGATAAATTTTGTATCAAAGGACTGTTGGTGGAAAACAGAAGCACTTTTTTTTTCTTTCTCACTGGTATATAGGGCTAGATCGCTGGGCTCAGTTACCTGACAGTTCTAGAAAGTATGTAATCTCATTTGTAAATACAACAACCTCAGTTTTGAGAGTAATTAAAGTGTTGTCCTCCCATTTTCATATTGGACAAACTTCATGACTCTGATTAGCATTTTACTTTCAGTTTCCAGTCTATATTCCCAAACAGCACAGGAATGTGACACTAATATTCTGTACCCTTTCTCCTCAGTAGTGTTTTGGGGACTGACATTTGGTTCAGTCTTTAATTTTCCTCATTATGCTTGAGACTTTTAGTCTCGGTGTTAGAGTATACTTATTTTTCTTGATCAACCTTATTTCCTTGTCATGTGAGTGCTAAAGCCTGGTTTCAACATTTTAACACATACTTATGTTTCTAATGTTAAAAAAAACTCTTCAGGAAGAGGTTAACATTAGACTTCCTCTAGCATGAGTACAGTCTGTTATGGTCAAGTCAGAAGCTGCAGTTTTTTACGGGGTGAGATCAGCACAAACCCTCACATTTTGAGTTAGGCTGAGACAGCTTTTTTTTAAGCAGCCATACAGAGCACACCTGTTGGCCAAAATCTCACTGTTTACTGCTCTTCCATGGTCCGGGTACAATAAAGTGTTAGGCCCCTTTCGTTTTTGTTTCCTTGATTTTGCAGCCACTAAACCAGCCAGCACAGTTGCTATCCCTTTAACACACTTCTCCTGTCCCAGTATACATACTATGTTTTTATTAAACCCATAATTCATATTTCCAAGTTTCTTTTCTCACATCAGGAGTTGTAAGCAAGAATAGTAATGACACACATCAGCAGTTATAAGCAGGGATGGTAATGATATAAGGATGTTGCAACAAACAAAATGTTGTGCAAGTGCAGTGCTGCTCCCCATGAGCCTCCATATAACTCCCCTGCCTGTGTGTTGAAGAATCACAGACTGAAAATGCTTCCAGCTAGACAAATGTTTTGGGGATTTGGTTCTTTAGAATGAAAGGATCAGTCTGTGTGTTTTCAAGTTCTTACTGGCCATTGTATGCCTCACAATGACACCAAGGAAGCTGTTTGGTAGGGAAGGATTTGTTGCAGCCTGTTTTCTTCAGCTACTGTTGTAGCAGGTTAAAAAGATAAAATGCACTTAATTTTATAGAAATGGAGCAAAAAATGTTTGAATATTTAACCTCAAAATCTTTGCTGTAGATGTGGATGATCACACATACTTATTTACTCTTTTTCTGCTACTGAAAAATCACTTCCACAAAAAAAACCCAGAGAAAACATGGAGATATGTGCATTACTATGTAGGTCAACTATTAATTGGTTTCAAAGGGCTTTATGCTTTAAAAGAAATTATCCTTTTATACTTACAGAAGACATTTGTTCCATTTGCAGTATAAATTGGGACACATGCAGTTTCCTTTGTTGTTCTCCAAACTATGATGATTAAGCAAGCCCATTAACTCAACGAGCAGTACAGTAAGACCTTTTGCAAACTACTTCGAGAGAAAAGCAGAAAAATCTCTATAAACACAGGTGAGCAATAAAATACCAATAAGGAAAAAGTATTGTTTGCAGTATACCCTTAATCAGTGGCTATTCTTTTTACGTCTCAGCATGAAATCTCCACATCTCTGAAGTTAGTTTCATAAGAAATAATCAGAACTGCATAAAACCTAAAGGCCACTACAAATTAGATTTTGCCTATACAAAATATCCATTAGATGTTTACAAATGAACCACTTGCATTTCAAAATACTTTGGCTTTCTGTCAAAACCTGAAATTGTCCAGGCACAGAGGGATCTGGTTAGGAAAGCTAAAGCCTGTATGAAATTAAATCTGGCCAGGGATGTCAAAGGAAAAAAAAAAAGAAAAGCTTCTCTAGACATGGTGGTGATAAAAGGAAGACTAGAATAAATGTGGATCCTCTTCAGAAAGAAATATGGGTTCTTCCCTGGCCCATGGAGAAACCTGGAGTATTCACCAATTTTTTTTTCCTGGTCTTACTAAACACACCACCCAACTCACAGAAGGCAGAAGCAGGAGCTGGGAGAGCAAAGACGTGTCTGCTGTAGAAGATCAGATTTGACAACATTTAAGGAACCTGAAGGTGCAAAAGTCTATGGGATCTGATGACATATCCATGGATCCTGAGGCAGATGAAGTGGTTAGGTTACTGTCCATTCCTTTCAAGAAGTCATGGCAGTCCCATCAAATTCCCACTGACTGGAAACAAAACTCCCTTTCTTAAAAAGGTAAAAAAAGGAAGACCTGGGGACCTACAATTAAGTCACTCTAACCTTGGTTCCCTGCAAGACCATGGAGAAAATCCCCCCAAGAACTCTTGCTAAGTCACATTGAACCCAAGGAAGTGGTTGGTGACTGCCAATGTGGCTTCACCAAGGTCTTCTGTGATGGGGTTACAATGTTAGTGGATAAGGGAAGAGATCTAACGTGATCTACCTGGACTTGTGCAAAGCATTTGACACATCCTGCACAATGTCCTCCTCTCTAAACTGGATACATATGGATTTGATTGATGGACCAACATCCAACTCCTTAGATAAGGAATTGGCTGGACAGCTGCCCTCAAGGAGTTGTTTGCAATGAGATGTTCTTTAAGGTCCCTTCCAGCCCAAACCATTCAGTGATTCTATGAAAACTCAAACTTGGATGAAAAGTGCTTTGTATTCTTAAAAAAGAGCACAGCTTTGTAATACCTCCATTCTACCTAAAACATGATGTTGCCTGAAGTGAGGCTGTTCTCTATTTTAAAAAATCTTCTTGAGTGAGATTAGATGGCTAAAACAATTAATAATGGCTTATAACATAAGATGTCTTCTGTGGATGCCTGGTTTGAATCCAGATTAACCAACACTGGGCAGTGTTATTCTCATATCAGAATAAACTACAGTCATAACTCTAAATGATGCTGCTTGCATGCGTGATATTACACAGCACTTGTATCATTATTTTACTGTGCTGTGGTTCTCATGATGCTGTAAAAGAAAATTATTTCCTTAGCCCACTGTCCATCATAAATTTCACAATTTGGTCCTTTATTTCATACTGTATTTTCTTTTTCAGAGAGCATCGGAAGTGTGAGAGGGACTAGATGGCTCCAGGGGTTGATCGTACCACAGGCTGTGTAGCTGTTGTAAATGGGTCAAATTCATAATGAATGGATAATAATCACTACTATCTGCTGACCTTATTTTCTGGCAGCTACCTGATTACTAGCAATGCCTCTTAAACATGAAGGAAATGCATGAAGAGGCAGGAAGATGTTGGGCTGTACAAGCCTTTTCTATCTAATTCATAAGACAGGTCACAAATTATGTTATTTTACTGCTCTCACCACTGCTGTTTTGCTCCACCAGTGCCCAATATTGCCTGCTACTTCCTCCAGGAGAAATCTGGAAACGGTTGAGAACTGAATTCCAAGTTAATAAATTAACATCTGTAGTCCTGTAACTGGAACAGAAAACCAGACAGGCTCTGCTCAGGCTGGATTTTTTTCTACTCCAACATAACAGGCCCTGATGTTGCAGTATTACAGCAGCACTTTAGTTGAGATTAATAATCTGGTTATAATTGTTCTCTCTTCAAATTGAAGAAATACCTGCCCACGGTTGTTAGAAGCAATCATATATGTCAAAGCTGCTTGGTACTGATAGTTATAAAGCAAAGATAAATAAATCAAGTCTTGGCCAGTACAATGTATCAGAGAATAAAGTGTAATTTGGTCCTGTAGAACATCATGAAAACTCAGCCTTCTGGAAAAGTACTATCCAGACTGAAATTTTCAAAGACTTTGATAACAGAATGATCTGGCCACAAAATATTTGCAAAGTGGGGAAATAACTCAGACGTTTATGAACATTTTCATTCCTTTTCTTTCACAAGCTTCACTTAAAAAAGACAGGCAGTCCATAGGAGATAACTGAGCTAAACACAACAGCGACCAAGCTGACCCAGAAATACACAAGCAAAGTTCCTCAGTTAGCAGTCAAGTATCACTCTGTTTCTACATATGGATTCTAAATGTTGTTGGGGAAAAATATTATTAACACCACTGTTTTGTACACTATTAAATCATCAGTATAATCAAAGATACCTAACTTAGAAATGTATTATAATTTCTATTTATTTTTTCTACCAGAACATTTTCTACTCTCTCTGTAACTTTGTACTTACTTCCCCTGCTAACTAGGATGTGATAATGTATTTTTAAAGTAAACACTTATTTTCAACACTAAAAATTTTTACCAGAGTGATTTAAAACATTTTAGTTGCTTCATTTTCCAGCATCACTCAAAAGACTTACCTTCATTTGCAAACATTACTGTGTGAAATATTGCTACAGTGAAGTCAGCAAAATGACTCTGAACTGCAGGGAGCTGAAACTCCCACATCCTCTTCCTTGACCACTGCAGAGCCAGGATTTCTCCCCTGTAGTGTTTATGCTGTGTGGAATGGAGTTAGAGCCTATAAACGATTTGCCACATTGTAAATGTTTCTGTAACAAAACTCCAAGAATTTCCTATTAAAGGGGGAAGTAACTATGGTATAAGAGAGAAGTGGTAGATAATTTGTGAATAAAAAGAAGTGATGCTTATTTTAATGTAAGCCCATGATTTCCATTTTTGTTGTAGTCACTATTTAAATTATGATGTATTATTATTATGCTGAATCAGTTTATCCCATTTACACTTATCTAGGTGTGTCTCTGTAGTGACACAAAGTTCTGAAGGGACACTAAATGTATTAAGCAGATGTCTATTGAAAGCTTCTCCAACAAACCTAAATGACAACCATATGGATAAATATTGGTGATTTGGGCACAGTTCCCTTGAGAAGAACTTCAGTCCATTCAGGATCAGAACACTGATAAATTTTCTTCAAGTCAAACTTTTCTCCAGATTTAAGTAGTAGAAAGGACAAACTCTATCTCTCATTACAGTGTCACACAAATTTAGGGCCAAAAAGGGATTGAGAAAGTATCCTTCAGCTGATTGTCACCATTTTTATAATTGTCTGCGATTAAGTAAGCAAAATTCAAGAAAAAGATTTTCAGGTAGCACACTTGTGGTAGGCAGCTTGCAGGATGCACTGTCACAGAATCACAGAATGGGTTAGGGTGAGACAGACCACAGTCGGTCACCTGGTCCAACCTCCCTGCTCACTTAGGGTTGTCCTAAAGCACATGGCACATGGCACATGGCAGGGTTGTGTCCAGACAGTTCTGGAATAGCTCCAGTGAGGGAGACTCCACACCCTCTCTGGACAATCTGTTCCACTGCTCAGTCACATACTGAGTAAAGTTTTTCCTTGTGTTCAAATGGAACTTCCTTGGAATCAGTTTCTGCCCATTGCTTCCTGTCCTAATCCTTGGCACTGCAGAGCAGAGCCTGGCCCATCCCCTGATACCTCCTCGCAGACACTGTCAGACCCTGATGAGTTCCCCTCTCAGACATCTCTCTCTGAACAGTCTCATGTCCCTCAGACTCTCCTCCTTTCATCATCTTTGCTGCCTTACATGGATCCCTCTCCAGGAGCTCCGTGTGTCTCTTGTCCTGAGGAGCCCAGGCCTGGACACAGCACTCCACATGTGGCCTCACCAGGGCTGAGTGCAGGGGCAGGATCACCTCCCTGGACCTGCTGGCAATGGCTTTTCTGATGCATCCCAGAATCCCACTGGCCTTCTTGGCCACAAGGACACACTGGTCACTGGTCATGTGTATTTAAACTGAAATTTCTGCAGGAAAGGCTATTTAGAGACTGTCTTATACCACATATGTGAATGCACAGGAAATTTGAACAACCACAAGCTGAGCCACAAGGAACTACAATTAGGCAGTCAGCAAAAATAATGCCTTTGTAGGAAATGCTTTACCACATCATCTTAATACATTTTTTAGCAGCAACCTCTCTCAGGAGAAAGGTCTTACTTTACCACTAGTGTTCCCTATATTTAGTGCTGGATGCTCAATTAAAAGTACTTGCTAAGTAACATCCTACTGCAAACCTTTGTAATTCTGAGTCTTTTATACCCAGAAGCCAGTAATGCTACAAATGACAAGTCACAGAAGCTCAAATGGCTCTTTCACTATGTGCACAGTGTTTATTCATATGCAAGAATGAGCCACCATCCAAAAGCCTTTTGGCTCCCAGACATAAAAATCTGCAGTGTGGTTTCTAGAATATAACTGCAGGCAGCATGGAAATTGTACCGTGAGAATATCGAGGGGAGCATATGTAAAATAAAGAGTGATTGCTGTGTTAGAAGCCCTCAGGATGGAATTCAGCACAAGATCTCTTTCAGGTTTCAGAAAAAAAATACCTTAAATGGTGCTAAAAGATATTAACTAAATGTTGCCTTTGCATAGGAAAGAGACATTATTTGTTAAATATCATATTTTAATTCAAGTGATGATAGAGGGTCTGTTATTGCTTTTTATCGCAAATAGGTTGTTTCTTCTCAACCCAGTCTGGTTGAGTCTGGTCTCAAAGAAAACACCTCTGAAGTGATTCTTTGCTTATTTTCACCTTTTACTGTGAGAATTTTGTTCTGTATTTTGATTCAAAGTAAATATAGTTCCAGAGAAGTAATACTCACTGAGGTCTTGGGTAGGGTGTGAACACGTATTGCTTCTTCCAGCTACCTCCTTTGTAACCATCTTCCTCTGCCTCCCTCCTTCATACTTTGGCTGCATGATCTGCTTAACAACTAAGCTTTGAGAACATGCTGGCTACTCTACTATAGCTAGAACTTATTTAGCATAACTGGAACCTTTAAAGCCTTTTAGTGTTTTTGCAACACTCATTATAAAGATATTTTTCTTTATCTGTACTCTGATTTGTCTGCAGTGATTTTTATGGCACTCCAAATGGCAATGACAAATGACAATGTTAGCATCCTTGCAACACTGATAAAGCCAACAAAGCTAACGCTGTTTAAGCATCCCAACACCTTCAAAACACTACCAAATCAATGCCCCTTTTAGCAGCCAAGGTGTCAGAGAAGGACTGGAAAATTGCTCAATTATGTGGTATTTTAAAGTAATAATTTTTAAACTAAGCTGTAAGAAAACAATACCTTGAAATAATCTATATCTGTAAACTCTTTTCTCTTTTGTCCCAATCATGTGAGTTTTAACTCTACATATTATTTGTTAGACTCTTGTAGACCTTAAGAGAGATGCCAATTATCAGCTCCCTGTGGTATTTCTGCCTTCAGGAAGAGGAGCAGTGTGGGATAGTCCTTTCCTCCTCAGTCTTGTATTCTGTAGATCATGAATTATTAGTACCTAAACTACCTCTAAGTACAATCATTTAGCTTTACCAGGAAAACTTAAACACAACACATAATTTGTATGTTTTAAACATGATGCTGAACGTGAGGTGAAACCCTCAAATGTTTACCTCGGGGTCAGTTCAGAGTCTCTCCTGCTTTGTAGTTCTCAGTGATCTGCTCAGCAAGACGATGCTATGCAGCCCAGAGTTGTAACTGAATCTGTTTATACGTGTCCTACAGGGAAAACCCCCAGAACATGATCAATCTATTCAGGGTTTTTAAGTGAGATTTCTATAATTTACAAGCTGTGTTTAATACAGACTACCACCCTACTAATCCCTTTTTTTTTTTTTTTTTTTTTTAAGAACATCTTGAAGGTTCAAAGAGTTTTACAAGCACTGATAATTAACTCTGGAATTTTCAAAGAGGTTTGAAAGTGAGCCCTTCATCCACAGTTAAATTGGCTGGGCAACTCCTGAAGACTGCTCTAAAGTATTCTATCCTTGACTATTTTAAGCACAGCTCTGTTCCCCAGAATAGAAAATACTTCCTCACCCTATCTATTTTTATTTGCAAACCTTAATATGAAAGATCCCAGCTGATCACTATCTTTGTGTTACAAATAAGATTTTCAAAGGATCAACTTGACCCCAGTCATTAAGGACAAGGAAGCACAAGTAATGCATTATTTAGAGATTCTTCTTAAAATCAGATACGACAGGGTTCACTGATACAAGTGTCAAGATGAAAATGAGAAATTTTTTTTAATAGTAAGGCTAATTAACACAGTGATTTAATGTCAGTTGCAAGAGATTCTCCATGGTCAACAATAATAGACATATTTTTCCACAAGTTATGATACATTTCAACCAAGAGCAGGTTTTTAAAACTGCATGTGTCTGTGCTATAAGCAGTCAGAATTGAACACATCAGCCCTTTTTAATTTTTTTACTGCTGAATTTCTTTGTTTGTGTTGAGCATCATTTCTTTATATCTTTACTGTCTCCATTTCTTTAATTTGGTCCTATTTTGTTCTCCTCTGGCAAATATACAGTCAGCAACATATTTGAAGAAGTTTTAGGTGATATATCCTATTTTTGTAACTGACTGATTTTGAGCCCAGAGGAAAGAAATAAATCAAAATAGTGTTTGGGTGCTATAAAGGAATAAAATTTTTTGGGGGAAAAAAGCTAATAAAGCATTGTGCCAGTATTCAATTCTTGTCTTCTTGCTTGTCAGAAGAACCATGTGGTTGTTGTAGGTTTTAGGAACAGAAGTACCCAATGCATTTAACTTGTCTTTAATTGAAAAATATCACTGCTAATCTTAAGAACTGAAAAGTGATATTTTAAGCAGAAACTTTAGGCAAACAGTACACGGGAATGTTGTAAGCCTAAAGGATAATTCTTTTTTTTGGGGGGGGACGTTTCTACATCCTTTTTTCTCCTACAAATTACACCCCTGACTGAGCATTTGATAATGAGCCGTGGAAACAAACAATTGTATGTAGAGAGTGTGGAAACACTGTCCTGAATATAATGGTCTTTGTTGGAACAGTACAAGGCTATTTCTTATCTGTTAAAGATCTTCTATTTCTGCTTCATGGTGTTTGTCATTACAGAGATAGACAAAAATTATACAAAATATCATTTTTTGGCTATTCATTTTATGGACGTTATGGCCCAGAAAGCTTTTTGCATCACATGAGGAAATATACTTTATCCTTGGAGTTCCGTAGACAACAGTGACTGTCCTACTGGCAGGACTGGCCACCTCACACACTTGGCATCTAAAGGGGCTCTTATATTGCAGCTCTGGTCATGTGGGGAGAATTAAGCAGCCCTATGGGTGCTGTTCTGTTTGCAACAAAACTCTGTGGGAGATGGGAACATTTTTGCAGAATTTCCTAAGGTTTACTCCAGCTTCAGGTGTGTTAATCTGAAAGTGAACTCCACAGTGTCTTACATTTCATTTCCTCACTTTTCATCTTTACTGATCCAGAGGTCTGAGACAAATTCATTGGTTTGCTTCCATCCTATGTCCTAACTTCCAGGACTCATTCACCTGTGACTGAAGAGGGCAGCAATTCCTGAGGATGAAATTATCATTACCTAGCTTATGAATCACTTGTTACCCAGACTGCTTGCTCACACCTACACCCTCATCATCAAAGGCTCAAGTGCTGCATCATTTCTTTCTGCATAACAGAAAGAAAGATACTTTCTTCTCTCTGTTTATTTCATTTTTTCTCTCTGGTTATTTCATTGATTCTCTCTGGTTATTTATCAGTAGGTTGCCTTTGTTGACTGTTCCAAACATGATACTTTCAGGTTTTGATATATTGCTTCCAGCTTAATTTGTGGTTATGGTGCATAATAACTAAATAAATAAAAGCAAAAATAGCAGACTAACATGATAACATGGTGAGAGTGACCTGCTATTCTTACTTTCTCAGCCCTGATTTTCCCTGAAAGATGCTGGGTAACATAATCCATACACAATCCTGTAATAAACTGTCTTGATGGACCTCACAGCAGAAATTATGTGAATTATGGTATGTCCAAGTCTACTCTCACAGAACACCTATGTTCCAAAAATCAGAAACTGGTTCACCCAGAATATATTACTTTTACTGGAAAATAATAAACCCTCCTTACATTACTGACCTATTATACACACATTTTACAATCTGAAGGAGCAATCTGTGCTAAAGAGAAACATAAATAAGTTCTTATTTTGGCAGTTTTATTACAAACTGTGTTGCACAATAGCAGATGAGCAATTTTATTCATTGACAAATGGCTTAGATCGGACTGGTGCAATGGTTCATTAACCTTATGATAAGTTTGGGCTATCTCAGAAGTGTTCTTGCTGTGAATTTAGATTTGATGATGGCTCACACATCAAGGAAACAAATTGCCTTGTCTTTTATAGGAAAGAAGGGGGGAGTAAAGAAGTTAATTGATGTCTTTTGAATCCTATAACAAATAAAGTGGGATTTTTTCTAGGCACTGCTTTCTGACTCTTGTTAGATGCATTAGACAGACAGAATGCCAAAAGCACAGATTATTTTAGTTCTGTTGTTACCAATTAGGAGAGTCAAAGAACCCTGATTACAATTATCAGATTTTAATGAGCAATTGTCTGTCAAGATTTTTTCACAGCTCTGAGGGCTCATGCACGATTTGTAAGCAAGTAGCATAGTGAGTTTTTCTTTAGATAATCAGTACCTGATTTTTAACTATCAGTTTTCATTGGGCATTTTTGAATAGTTATTTTTTGATCTCTTCAAAGAGCTACTACTTCTATTGCTTAATCTAATAAATTGTGGACTAAGAAAAGATTAAAATCACAAGTCAGGAAAAGCAAAACTTATTTTTAAAAAAATCTCCTGATATAAATCTATATTGATTCAATGTGTCAAATCAAGTTGGTCTGATCTATATCAGCCAGATTTTCATTTCCCTCTGATACCTTTTCATCAGTCTTCTTCATTTTTAACAGTAAATTTGTAGAGGTGCTGGGTTTAAAACATTACAGCTCATGTTACCACAGAGGTCTTGGCTATTAGATTTATTTTTACTTATGCTAAAAAAATACAGGGGGAAAATGAGGCAATGCTAGTTTTAGTGTTTCTAGATTAACCTACAAATCAACCTCCAGACAATTAAAGACTGATTTCTTCCAGCATGGTGACTTTGTGCTACCTACTTCCTCAGATACTGGGTTTTTTGAAGTAACTCTCCTTGAAATACCAAAAATTTTGGATGTTAATCAAGAAACTAATTATGAATGTGCACTAAACAGTCTGTAGTTTAAGACTCATGCTTTATTTGATGCAGAAGCTGCAAGATGTACAGACAATGAGGTCTGAAGTCTGTGACAGTGAATGCCACATACGAGGAAGAATGAGTACAGAAGGCATAGTATTTTCCCTGCTTATTCTGGATAATTAATGTAAATACCCTGAATTTCTGTTTGGTGGCATCCTATTTCTGTCTGTTATCTCTATAAGATATTCAGGCTTCTAGGATCCCCAAGCAAATAAGGGAGTTAATCACTGTTCAGCATGAGTGCTCTAAATCTTTTTCTCAAGCAAATAACTCACTTAGACTCTGAAGAAAAAGAGATCTGTGCTCAGTGTGTATGTAAAATTCTATATTTTTCTATATGTCTCTCTTCCCCCCAACCCACCCTGTCTACTTTTTTTAATTTTTGGCCCATTTCAGCCAAATTTTACAGATGGGATAGGGGTCACCAGGTACTGAAGATCTGACACAGGGAAATCAGTATCTGACAGAGGAGCACTTATTGGTGAGGAGAAGACAGCAATGTCTAATTAGACATGGGAGAATTCACATAGGAAAGGGTAAAACAAATCACAGAAGCCTCAACCACACAACAAACTTTAAACAAAGTTTATGAGATAGTAGAATATCCACCCACAAGCTGTAGTTGTAATGCAGGTTTCAGAAATTCAGCCAAAAATTTTGTGTGTTCTGCTGGTTTGGGCTTTTGTTTCCTAACATTGAGGCATGATTTATTTTATTCCCTAAAAAATGAAACATTACAATTCACTCTATTGAGATCTCAGCAAACTCTCTATTTTTGACTTGTATTATAAAGAATAAGGATTGGTTAAAAAAAGCAAACGGTTCCTTTTTTTCCTTTCTTTAAAGAAACCCTTCATTGTGTTCCTAGACATTTTGTTAAGTATTAATATTTATGGTTTAATATTTATCAAGGGTGAAAGGCTTACCTGTTTTTTTACCAATAACTGCTATTTTATTCCTGTTTTAAAGTGTTCTTTAGAAATGTATGATAGCTTATTCCTGCCACCTTCCTTGGTGATAAACTAGATAAAGCTTCCCATGAATCCTGCTTTTATGGCCTATTCTTGTCTTCTTTTTCTAAGTTATATAGTGCAGAAAGAAGATTTTACTCTGTCACTGTCATTTTTACTGAGGAGGGTGCTGTGCCATTAAATATCTCTATTAAAATAGATATTGCTGCTTCAGAATTAAGGTCCTACTTGATTTGAGTTAATGGAAACACTGGTTCCAAAATGTCACCTTACTTTGAGGACTGAAGTAGACCACAAAGAAACTGCAGATAATAAATAGGCACAGATGTCAAATTCTGTCACCACTCAGTTAGAAATGCACCAGAACATAGCAGGGAGCTTCATTGCAAATGCCAACAGCACTGGTAGGCCTTGAAAGAGTGGTTCTGCTGAGTCCTTACACATGGCACATTCCATTGTATTCCACTTTCTCATTGACAAGTCTGGTTTGGACAGTTGAGAACCCTCCCACACTTGGATGCACCAGATCACCATTCCCCAGAGAATTTATTTAGATTGTGCTTCAACTTTTACTTGAAGGATTGCAATTAGAAGTTGAATTTTGACCCAGGCTGATCAAAGAGTAGTTTCAAACTGCCTGTAATTGAATACATATACATATTATATGTGTATGTATAACATATACATGTTTTGTAGCAATAATGTGAAAAAGAGAATTTTCTTAAAGCTCTGTCAATCCATTGCAAGAAAACACCCATGTCTTGTTCTCAGTTTCATGCTAGAACTGAGACACAGCAATTTGGTTCTGCAGCTCTGTGTGTGTTCTTTAGGCTATGAGTGTGAACACAGAGGATTTCCATTGAACACATGGTGGTGGTGGGGTCTTGGTCCTGCTGTTCTTGATTAACAGAGCTTATGCTAAAAGAAAAAAGGAGTTTGCTTCAGTCTCTGGTCAGCAGTTATTATCAGTCCTTAGAAAGAGGAAACAGGATCTTTTAATAATAGCAATTTCTGGTTAATGACACCTTTAGAGTGTCACAGTTCTTTGTATTGGATTCGTATCTGTAGATGCACCTTATTTCTGTGTCACCACCTCAGATGGGACGTGTCTGCCCTATTTTAGCTGTGTAAGGATGATGTGACTGTCCCAGCTACTTTGAATACCTACTTTAGGATTAGATGGACTGTACTGTAAAGGTGTTCCCTTTTTCCAGTAGCTACATGAAACCTAAAATATATGTCTTCAATTTAGATGGTGAAAATAGGGTAATTAGTCCTCCTTTCCCTGTAGTTACCTACCTATGCATTAGCACATATAAAGTCAGAAATTAATATCCACTTTGAAAAGTTTTACCTCTTTGCAAGTTTTGGCATTTGGAAGGGTAAAAAAAAAAAGAAAAGCTTTAATTTCTTGTTCATTACTGCACAAAGTACTGGCACATTAATGCTGTATATTCCAAAAGCTGTGTTCTTCAAATTAAAAGGCTTATACTGATTCTTTAAAGTGGGAGGATTCCATTTCTAAATTTCAGAAATCTTGCTGAATTTTATGACAGAAGAAAAATACCCAGTTTTCCTATCACTAGCTAATGTTAATAGCTGCTACACCTCCCCCATGACGGATGGACTGCACACATTCAAATGCTCTAAACTCCCACAGTGCAGCACCATGACAGGACAGGATTTCTCAAGTACTCTGCGTCAGATTCATTCAAAATGTGCTTCTGCTTTTATTATTATGTTGGAAGTTAATGAAGCTGCATATCCAGCTTAGGTCCCAAATACCTCATATATCAGCGGTGCAGATCTCACAGTCTGACAATATTTATCACAATGCCGTTTTGAAGGAGGAAAATCTTATATTATCCCCACTTCACAGAGGTAAAATGGGGGCTCTTAGGGCTTATCCAAAACAACTGCCTTAGCAAAACTACCTGACTCATATTTCCTGAAGGAACAGTCCCAAAGTTGTTCAGATGATGTCCTTCCTTAGACAAGGTAGCTATTATGAATTTCCCCCTGTAAGAGAATGCTTCCCTGTTTCTTGAACAATTTAGTTATCTGAATAACTAAATTGTTATTCAGATGGGGTGCACATGAAACACTTTGATGAACTAGACCTAAATAATTTGATTGTTCCAACAAGCTGTGCTTAAAAATACATTTTCATATTAGTATCACATATAGTTGGCTGTATTTCTTTTCAAACTGAGGATTAGAAGAATTATTTTCTTCCTATTGCTTAAAAGTGTTGTATTCAGGGTGTTTTGTCATAATAATGAAACAGATTTTTAGGAATGAAAGGTCAGCTGTTTGAATTGTCAATCAACTGAATTTAAATCTGTCAAAAAACAGTGTTCTACTTTGAAAAAATATTGTAAAAGCCCGAGGTAATAATACTATTAAAAAAAAAAAAAATTCCTCGTGTTCTAAAGAAGGAGTTGAAACATTCTGATTAGTTCTTTGGTTTTCAAAGCCTCAGTTTGATTAGGATAATGAGGAAACATTCATGAATGGGGTTATGTCCAATGGCTTTCTGCAAAGATTCATGTGAGATTGATAGTATTTTTTTGCTGACAGAAAGATGACTGCATTATTAAATTTTAAAAAGTCTCATTATGCCAAATAAACTGTGTGATGTCATTAAATGGTTGCAACAGGACAGGACATGTTCTAACAGAGCCAAAAGGAAAATACTTGACCATGGGAAATAGGAATGAAGGTCAGCGCTGAAGAAGAGAATCACACAGCAAAACTCTGCTGGAATGGATTTGTTCGCTTTGATACTGGCAGCTCAGCTTTGATTACAGAAATAGCAGCTTTTTGCTGACTGAAGCCACAGGCAGCAGGCACTGGAACCTGCTTGCACCTGCCTGTGCAGGCAGTCCTGACCTTCCAGCACCAACCTACAGCCCCATGCTGTGCTAAAGAAGTGAAATTGAAGGAGTCAAGCATACCCTTTCAGAGGCACAGAAAGGGCAAAAACCCCAGTCACCAACTCCAGCAATGCATTCCTGAGGGCTCGAGAGCAAAAACAGATATTCAACATTAATTAGGACTTCCGACTTTGGTCCCTCCTTTATCTGTGAGAGACACACAAGAAAGATAATTTACTTTCTGTTCTTCTTCAATAAGCATATTAATAACTTTCAGATTATCCAAAGTGGGGTGGGTGTCACACAACCAGTAAGTAGAGATTTCACCTGGTTTTGAGGCAGATACATGTAGGCCTTCACATACACCTCTGACAGATTATGGCTAAAGCCTTTCCAGCAAGCTTACTTTGCTAATATTTAAGACAGGTACATGATAAATAGGTTCATGAATACAGAGAAATCTGTGGAAGCTCTGAAGCCGCTGTCAGCAGAGGGAGATTGAGTAATAATTCTGTTCTGGGAAACGCAAGGAGGAAAGTGAATGGTGATTTATTAACTCAAATGAACATATACTGTTTAACAAGTACAGCAAATGGAAGTGAATAATACATGAAAACTTCTGGGCCTTAAATTTAGAGCATAGAAAACTGCAGATTAAATCCACAGTAGTGGAATAGTAAGTGGAGAAGTTGAGGAGTCACAGCTTGTAATGGTTGGTAATGGCAGATATGAACCTGATTACAGATGTCAAGATGTCACAGAGCCTTAGGCACAAGGAAAGCTAGATTGACACTTGAAAACTGGGTAAAACTTTTTGGTGTAGTTCAGGGGCCTGTTATGTGTTACATTCATAGCATGTGGTGCTTAACTTATGGCTTTGTTCCACACTGAAAATGAGTCATAAATGCTGCTTCAAGCTGTTTTGATTCTGATGACAGTTCTGAAAATATGAAGCAACCAGGAGCTCCCCACTGCAAGATGTTTCCTGTCCAAATAACTTGTCAACCTATCTAACCTCCAGGTTTTCTGGCCTGACAGACTTTTTTGGATTTTCTCTGTCCCCAACACCAAAGTCTCACTTTTGAGGCCAGCTTCAAAAATCTCAGCATTCCCAGAACTCAAGCTTTGTGGAGGACATTGAGAACAGCAAAATAAATGAGAGGTGATCTGTGAAACTCTCTGGAAGCCTCTGAGCTTTTGAGATCCAACATCACCAATGAGTTTAATTTGCAATTTGGATTTATTTTTTCTCTACTGTATCCATCCTCACAAACTCCTCCACAAATGAGAAGAAGCCTGGGTGGAAATGTTTGACTCTTCAAGTCTCAGAGAAACATGTATCACACTGAGAATCTCTTCAAGGTTTCCTCTGCTGTTCAAGTCTGGGTTCCCCACTGAATATGGCTTTAATCAGACATTAGACATGATTCATTCACAGATTGAGCACATCTGGAATGAGTGGGAACAGGGTCCCCAGAGGAGTGGACACAACACCGAGTCTGACAGAGTTCAGGAACATTTTGTCCAATGCTCTTTGGACATGTAGTGATTCTTGAGGTGTCCAGGAGTTGGACTCAGTTGACTGAGTTGGTCCTGATGGTTCCCTTCCAACTCAGCATATTCTATGATTCTACTGGATCATTTGGTCTGATATCTTTATACCATATATCATCACATTTCACCAGTTTACTTCCATACTGAGGACAGTAAATTGAATTTCTCTAAATTATACCATCTGCAAAGAAATTTGCAATATCTGAACACAGAGCTCCAAGATGCAATAATGTATTTGACTAGTTAATTGTTGCCGCTGTGTTTTGAGTTTCCTATTTTAACATTAGCCAGCATTTTCTTTCCTAATCACACAGAAATACTGTCATGAAGTCACTTGCCATTCCTGTAGCTCATGAGATAAAAAAAGTGTCTCCTTTTCCAGAGCTTCCTCCAGGATTCTACAGTGGCTCTAGCAGTTTAATTTTTCAGTGTCAGCATGCAGAACACAGCACTGTGTTCTCAAATGTGATGATGATTCCCCACTGATTATGCTTCACAGGATTTATTAGATCCCCACATCTTATCTGTTGTTATGTATATTATTTATAACTTCATATCTATAGTCATAAATGCATGAATTTATACCATTCTGGTAAAGTGTTTTTCACAGTTATGTCTTAATTTGAGTTAACCACAATTCTATAAAATCTGATGTTGCTGTACTTTCAGTTAGGGATTGATAGATTAGACACTTAAGCAATTAACATTTTTCAAAACACCTGGAATTTTTATATATATCTAGTAATCATTTAAACTTCTGGGTCACAGGTTGCATTAGACAAAACTTGTGTATGATTCTGTACATTTAAAAATGTTCAGATTCAATTGGATGTGTTTTCAGATCTTCCTTAGACATTACTGGACTGAGAACTCCTCAGAAAGGAAAGTAGCTATATGTAAGAAGTATTACTGATTTTTTTACAGTGTTATTAACAGTTTTCCTAGATCCATCTAACTGGCCCAAACAACTTCTGTACTTTAATCCTGCTTGGTATGTGCATTTGTTATTTGTTGCAGAAGAAAAAAAAAA
>VXAC01014635.1:245416-273417 GCA_013399225.1 Rhipidura dahli
AAGCCCCAAAAAAACCCCCAAAACCAAAAAATTTTGCTATATTTTCCATGCTCAAAATATTAAAATAATAAAATGAGATGTTTTTCTTTAAAATTTATATATGCTATATGTTAATAAAACACCATGTTTTATTTCCAGAGAGATTAATCTGACCTAACTACAATTGTCTAAAATTTAGCTTTTTCAAATAAAGGTAGTCATTCAAGGATTCCTTCTTAGTTTATGAAGGATAATAGCCAGATCTGTTTAATGTAATGAATTAAACCTATGGAAAGAACTTTATATTTCTTAAATCATTCACCAAAAATAACCTGTCATTTTCAGGTTTGGACTCAAAAAATGTACTATGTTCCTAAACCCTCTTCTAAAGTCAAAATCCACTGTAGTTTATATCTGCATAGAAATGAATTCCTCCCCCAGCACTTTACAGGAATTTAAAACATGATCCTGAAAGCTTCACTGAGGACTGGTTTACCTCAGTGTAGCTCAGGGGTTGAAAGTGGGAACACATGAGTTTTCTGTTTTGGAATTGACTTTTTCACCAAAAAAATACTTTTTTTCCCCAGTTTTTCTGATGGCAACAAATGGGTTGAATATATAAATTGCTTGTAAGCAGTTCCCAAGGTTTATCCGGTCTAAGAAAAAATTCAGTATATGCTGGAGCCACAAGCCTCAACGATTCTTATGTAAGTTTAAACAAGTTCAAGAAAAGCTTCAAAAGGTGGTCTGAATTTCTGCCTCCTTGAGTCAAACGACCCTTCTGGCCACTTACACACATTCTCCTTTTTCACAGAAAAACATTCTAAAAGTCCTTTACAAACCTCTGTCTACAGAGCCACTGGATTGGTTGAAAGGTTTCTAATCCTATAATTTTGTGCACGCAGAGTGCCTCACGCAGAGGAGCTTTTACTGCTTTATAAGTGCTTCCATTTTAACTCTCTTGCTTCTCCAGTTTAAGGTTACACTGCACTTGAAAAACACCATCTTAATTGTACTTCAACAGCAACTTCACAGCTTTTTTGTTCCTCTTTCAAGTGTTTGAAATAAGAGTGTAACTACTCCCTGAGGTTATTGCTATTAGCCTGGTGCAGAGCTGCTTGTCTTCAGTGCAGGTGTGGAGTTTTGAAGGAGGCACAGCTTTCAGCAGCCTTTTCCTTCACACTGAATCTGCTGAGGGCAAGAGCTGACGTGGCAAGTCAGTGCTGCCACAGGACTCGGGTCAGGTCACTGTTTCCAAACCAGTGGTTCTAACACCAATAATCCCGTTGACTATCAGGCAAAAAGATGCCAAATTTTAGGGTTTCCAAGCAGTTCCAGGGGACAGAGCTGTGTGTGTGCAAAGGTGCATTGTAATGTGGGCTTTCTCTCCATGATTAACTGCCCCTCTTCCCACAGTTTGGGGATGGTTATTTCCAGAAGCTCACACTGCTTCTACACACTGTCATGAGACAGGAAAAAGCCAAGTCCAACACCCAAGGTCAAGCTGATAAACTTGGAATATAAAACAGAAGAACTTTCATACCTTCTGCTGTCCAATTGACCTAATAAACCAACAGTTTAGGAGTAAATGCAAGTATATACCTACACACTGTGCCCAAGGGATGGAGACTGCTGCTGTTTTTAAACAAGGCCAAACCTTATAATTCATAATCAAATGTTCCTTTTGAGTGTTTATGAGTTTCTGAAACTTAGTCTATTAAATCTACACTAAGTTCATGGCCCCTGAAAAAAAAATTTGCTCCTCGCCTAGCTCAGATGCCTCTCTGGGGATCACCTTTGTCATTATATTTATCATTAAATATGTTTGTATTATTTTCACTTTAGCACTCCAAGGCACCCAAAGAGGTCACTGTACTTGACCTTCTGTGAGCCCAGAAGAATTTTTGATCTAAATAGACAAATTACATATCCATTTCTAGAGACTATCTTGACCTTTCTCAGACTGCCAACTTCTCAGACACCTTTATGGCAATGATTTTCCTGCTGGGCAAATTACTTCTAATTTTGTTACTCCTGTTATCTGGACACATTCAATTTTTGCCATAAAATGGTCAGACAAAGACAGGACACAAGTAATCTCATTCCCAGACCATTGTCCCCTCCTTGCTAGAGTGATTTTTCTGTAAGTACTTTAGAAAGGCAGTTCAGTCAGCACTGTCTGGATACCTCAAAAGAAATCTAAACTATTTAACAGCAAAAGAAATTGTTTAGACCTTCAAACGTCAATAGAACTTTCCAAGTGTGTCATGGAGTTTACAAAACAAATCTACGCCAATTTGATTGTAGGAAATATGAAGAGCTCCTTGGCAGACAGCATTGTTTCTCATGTTTTGTGCTTTCAGAAAAGGCAATAAAAGAATCAGAAATATCTCACCCGCACTGCACCAGGACTGCTTCGATTCAACAGCTGTGCTCTTGATAAGACTGCGAGTGACAGTGGAGGTGGTTGGTCACCTGTGTTATTCAAGATCTTCAGGTTAATCAAGTTGATGGGAAACTACAGAATAACCAGGGATAAATGTCGAATGAAAATGAAATTCCTTCTTGGCAAACACAAAGAAATGCACTGGAGAGACAAAACAGTGAACTTTTCACCTACAATGATAAACTGACTTGCACTTACAGAATTTGGATTCTGACCTTATAATCAATACTTGGCTGAAAACATCTGATCAGTGTTTAGGAGAGGTTAAAAAGAAAAGCAATTCTGGGAAATTTTTAGAAAAAAAAAGTAGAAGACAATGTAGACAATTTTGTTTTTCTTTATTGAACTATCATATGTCTTTACCTTGAAGAGCACAATTCTCCTTTTCAGATAAGACATACCACAAGTATAATGGGACCAGAAAAAATTGAAAAAGCATGAATCAAAGATGTAGTATTGTTTCGGTGTGAGGAACAGCTAAATGGACTAAGATCCTTAAATGCTGAAAAATAAAATAAAAGACTGAATGTTGAAAAAAAAAAAACCAGAGAAACACAGAAAGTGGTAATATAGAAATCTACCCTGCATATCAGGAGATGGACTGTCAAATGTAAATAGGGATTGACTGTTAGGGGTCTCCGCCAGTGAAGTAGTGATCATAGTGACACTGTGAAGCAGTCACACAAAGCAGAAACAGATGTTTCATTAGAGAGTTTGTGAGAGATTTTTGAGCACCTCTGTGAACTCCATGCTTCTGGGTCCTGGAGATGTTAAAAGAATAATACTAACCTATAAATCTGCAGAATAAAAATCCAGTTAATCTGTTCACTACAAAAATACCCTCTTTTCCTCAGAAGTCCCTGATCTGAAGTTTCCATGTGTGTGTCACTGTACCTTGACTTTTATGCATATTCCTCCCTAAACATGTCCTCTGTGATGTTGTCAGGGACAGGATTCAGTGGATCATATGGTCCTTCTGCTTCTGTGTGGCTCTTCTTATGTTCTCACCATTATATTTTAACAATTGTTCCACCAGCATAGTCAGATTTTGAAACTGCTGCCCCTGTGAGGTAAAAAAAAAAACCCATATAATATTGCCATGATGTGTTTGTCCATCTCCTTCCATGCTCTATATCCCCTCTGTCACAAGCCTCATATCCTTCAGGAGATGGGTGATTACTTGTGCTTGGCTGTGTGTTAAATTGGATGATTCCAATATCAACAATCTACTCCCTCCTGATCGTGGAACAAAAATAGCTCTGCCCTCTGCTTCATCATGCCTAAGGAGAAAACATGCATCCATCCTGGATTTTTGCTGTAAATGTTAGCCTGCCCAGAACAGGTTTTTGAAGACATTTCTAATCCACTTCTAGCTTACACCAAACAAGAAAACTGAGGGGCTGGCTGTACAGACCAGACTAGAGAAGTGTCCAGGACTGCAACCTGTGTCTGTCTGTGATATCTGACCCTTAAGGGGAAGATAGTATCCAAGATTCAGAAATGTTCAAGGTAAAAAAAAAAAAAAGTCAGAGGGTTCACAAAAACTCACCAAATTTTATTAGCAAATTACACACTTGGCATGGAAATTGTTATGTTAGTCCCTGACCTACTCCATAAGCACACAGGAGTGGGTTTTGGATAAAGGGATAGGGTGAAAGGGAAGAGAGAAAGAGATTCAATTATTCTGTGACTCTACACTGTCTGAAGAAGACCTGCTGTATTTTTGCCAGTTGTCACCTTTCCTGATTTGAACACCAGGACCATATGTGAGCTCAGCAGTTCTGATGCCTGACAATCCAACCTGATGCCTGACCCAAGACCTCCTGAGCTAAAATTTTGTCTGAGTAGCTCCACTGTACACTAATGAATCACACTCACCACAGACAAGCACAGAGGAAACCTCTAGAACCCACTCACCAGAGGTTACATGAAGATCTCCACTGTCTGACACTTCTGCTAAAAAGATGCCAACCAGCATCTCAAAAGAAAGAGAATATTTAACCCCCCTTTCTCAAAATCTGTCTCCAAGTGACCTGAGCACAACCCAGGTGTGAACCCTTTTACACAGTGTCAATTAATGCTGGCTTATTTAAAAGAGAACACTTAAGGAAACAAATGTGACACAGCTCAAGTGAAATAGCCCACTAATTTTAACAACCTGGATAATACTTTATACTGATTTAGTTGGAAAAACATCAGATGGCTTTGGAGAGGATAGCTGGAGTCTCTGGGAATGAACACCCTGGATAGTTTTCTGTCACGTTACAATGTTGTGCACCTGAAAGTCTCACAGAAAGAATTCATTTTTTTCTGTAGACACACAAAAAATTTCAGAATTGTACGTAAATACAAATACTCATATTACACTTCTCTATATGTTAATTTCTTAATCACTTCAAACAGCAGCAAAATATCTTTTCCCCTATTTTCTTCCTCTTGCTTGGCCAAAAGCATAAATCTAGTCCTTTATAGCAACACTTGTGTTATGGATTTGAAGAAAAAAGCATTCCCCACTTTTTTTTTTACACTCAGAAAGCAGATGACAACTTCCTACACTCTCTTCTGTCACACAAGCAGCATGTATCAGTGTCAGGCAGAAGGTGTTCCTTGACTGGAAAATCTCCAGTAATCACAGGAGAAAGCCAGGGAGTTAATCAGAGAGGCAGCAATGACAGAATGTTTCTTTATTTCTCACAGCACTTAGGTCATTGCCTTGCTCCATGCCTACCCATTAAAAAGATGCAGTCATTTTGACCTCCTGAGGCTTGAAAGCTTGTTTCCAGAGCCATGCTATGTTATCCTGCAGTCCTTTGAATCTGCCAAATAATGCTTCATTACCAAAATACCACTGATGGGATAGTCTATAGAGAAATATTAGCTTTATTAAGGGGTTGCTTGCCTTTGTGGAATACTGTGTTGTCTGCTTCAACTCTTTCTTGCTGGGTTTTCAAGAACAGAACTTGCCAAAAATGTTTAAGGTATTAGATCTCACTGATAAATAATCTCAAACTGTCAGGAAGAGTAATAAACACCTTGGGATAAAACTGCCCGTAATCAGCAGCCTTGTTTGCAACCTCAGGAATCAGCAAAGGATTTAGTGGGTTTGGACACAGAGCAGACCCTTTCCTTGGAGACACTTTTGTTCCTCATCCCCGTTCTCCTGCTGAGCACGGAGCATCAGTCAGGGAGTTTATAGCCTCATCAAGCTCAAACACTTGCATCTGAGTTTTAAAAATGCCAACTGTTGCCTTCCCTCAGGAGACAGTTTTTTTCCAGAGCTGACAGATATTCTGAAATGTAAAACTGGAGCTGATTTGAGAGTATTAGTCAGTAGCTCAGCAGTCTAGCTGGAGTTAATTTTACATTAAGAGTGAAGAGCAAAGTAAAGACATAAAAATATGATGCAGGTTTTAAGGAATCATGGGAATAAAAATACTTTGCAGCTAAATACCAAATGACTTTAAGCAAACCACTGAGATGGTATGGTAGTTTTTTGGACTGCTTTTCTTACTCTATCATAACATTTTCCTTTTTTTCAGTATAATTGTTTTTCATTAAGAGCAAATCTGTAATTCCTAATTGTAAACATGGCTTTGTATGGGGACAAAATTCAGGACAATACTGTCCTTAAAGATTTGGATGACAAATAAGTGTCTTTCTGTTAATAAGAGAATAAGTACAGTATCAAACCTTGATGCTTGGGAAAACATTTTTATTTAAGTAACATTTGTCAAAAATTTCTGAATTAAACATCTTCTAAAACCTATCATTAAATCATTAGGAAATTTATCCCAAAAGTTACTTGCTAAGATTGCCTTATTCCTTCCAGGGAAACAAAAACTCCAAACTAACCATCCAACCAACCAAAACCCCATTTTTTCCCTTCATGTCCATTCCAGCTCCAACTATTTTACAGACCACAGTAAGTGTGCAAGAGTAATTCCTACAGTGCTGTAAAATAGCGAGCCAGGGTTATTCTTAATTTAGAGCTCGTTTTGAGGTCCTCAGATAATGTAATCTGGGTTCTGACAAAATGTTTTTGATGGGTGAGTAACTGGCAAACGTCACAGAAATCTACAAGCAGCAAAGGAAGACTTGTGGTTCTTAAGAGAGGCATTCCTTGTGTGACCAGGAGAGGGACTCAATTCAATTTGAGTGAAAGAAAAATGTTATATTGTGTGTTTAAAGGCATCCTAGTGTTTTGGGCATTCTGGGGGTGTCAGCTTTGATAGGGAATGTTTGATTTTGTTTGTTTTGTTGCTGGGTTGTGGAAGGCAGGGGAGGGATGGTCATAAATGACCAAATATAGGTTGACTGAAATTACTGGTTTTCAAAGCCATCCTTAGTTGTGTTGACTGCAGATTCCACCCACAGAGATACCCCAAGCTCCCAATGCCATTTAGGATGAACTAAGGGAATTAGTTATGGACTCCAGAACATTAGTTTAGTCTGGGCAGCCATATCATAGAACATAAGGAGGAGCCGTGTCCAGCTGGAGATACACAAGAATAATTTGGGACATTTCAAACCTCACTCTGTGCCCATGTGTGAGTAAACGGGTCAGGTCATAGCTCTTCAGTGACTATAAAAGTTCTTAGACTTTCAACAGCTGTGTAGACAGCTGTGTACAGCAAGTGCCCTCTCCGAAATGCAGGTGTCTGGGAGCTCTCTTGGCTTGCTCAAATACAGATACCTGCTGACATTCCAGGTTTCCTGCAATATGACATCCATCTGGACATGTATGGTGTTCCCATAGGTCTTGCATTACACCTTCCAGTCCTGAATAGATGTTTTGGATACCCCGGGGCATTTCAAATGACATCGAATGTCTGGTTTTAGGCATCTTAAGTGAAGTCTGTATGTTTTCCCATCATTTCAACTACCTAGCCAGACTTTTCCTTATCCTCAGCACAATAATTTCAAAGTACAATTCATCTGATCAAAAGAAGGAATTTCCATTAGAATATGATTAATAAATATTATTTTTCTTCCTTGTGTTTTGCTGAAGACAAAATGCCTAGTGAAAGTGAAAATACATGGCCTTGACTGGTGATCCATGATTGGGTGTTATTTAAACATCAAGTCCACGTAAGACCATGCAAGACAAAGGCTACTACAAAAGTGAGTCCTTTATTCCTGTCACTTAGGTACAGTTGTTGGTTACATCTGAGTGCATAAAAAAAGATTTACATTTGTGAGAGGAAATAAAATCTAGCAAAGAGTGCATTAATGGGTTTTGTATAGGTGCCTGGTGTGGTGATTAGGCCATTGATGTTCAAATATAAGCACTATTTCAATTTATTTAACTCTGTATCAGCCTAGTAGAGCTACTTAAATCCAGCAGAACAGAACAAATCTGTAATTGCTTATGCATCACTGAAGTCTTTGGACCCTCTGTTGCAGCTTCACTTTTTTTCTGTTTACTTAACCGGTGCAAAAATCAAAATCATGTATAATGACAGCTGAATGTCTGACTCTGAGCTCTCTTTACACTTGTGCAAGTAACCTCAAACACTTTGTTACAGTAATCTGGCATTTTTTCCTCTTACTTTGGAAATGAAATGGCATTGACAGCTCAAAAACTTGAAAAAATATAGTAAGAACAATACTTGCAGCTAGCTTTTGCAGTTAAGTGCTGTGTATTGTTGTGAATATCAATGGTTTTTTTTCTTTTTTGTAATGCAGAGGAAGCCAAATTGAATGATTAATCTTTGACCTGTATCTGTTGGAAGCATTTGAACAACCCCTTTTAAGGAGTTCAGCCTTCTCTGTAGCATGCACATAACATTCATTAACATTAAATAGAGTTACATGTGCACACCAGGGCATAAGCTGCTAAGTAGATATTAATTGGCTAAGAAATTATCCCCTTTTTCTTCTCCTTACAGTTTTGGAATGCTATCACTTTTGGCTTGCTACCTTAGTAATTCTTTGACGTTGTGTTTTTTTCCTTTAACTATTTAAATGACGAATTTTCTTTGAGGGATATGTCAGTGCCTGCAGCCATTTTAAAGGCAGTAGAAGAATAAAAGCTTCAATATTTAACATCAGGAGTTACATTTACTCTGTCCCTTTCTCAGCCAATTCCTGTCAACTATCAGTATATTAAATATCATTTTGACTAGTAAGTTCAAAGGAATTATGAGTAACTCTGAGTCTGCAGTCAATATTATTTTGTAGCTGTAGAAAAGAGTTTGGAAGCAAATGTGTTGCTTCTTTATGTCTATTCAAAACACCCTGTCCTTTCTTTGTAGCAGTTAACCAATGCAAAATGCCAAGCTCTGAAAATAAAGCAATGTAGCAGTTCAATGACTAGAATTTTATATTGAGCATACAACTATAATGGACCACTTAGAAATAGAAATTGCTTTATTGTCATCTGAGATTGCCATTGGGAGTGGGTACAGGATTTCCACATATCTTTAAAAAATCTATTTAATCTGGCCAGGTTGAGCTTTGTAAGCATTTCAAATCAGCCTTTAAAGAAGTACAATTCAAACTGCAAGTGTTTACTAAAACTCACTTTAAAAGAGTGCCTGTGCTGCACTTACACAAAGTTTGAGATGCTTCAACATTTGGGATGATTTCAAAATTAAGGAATATTCCTGTGTATTTTTTTCACTTAGCAATTGTGATAACGGATCATGTGAAGCAACCTCATCTTTTCCCTAAAATGCCCTGGAGCTCTCTACTGTGCTCCTGTACCTTTGGGCAAGCACAGACACTAAAGCAGAACCCCTGCTTCTTTCTGCTCTGACCTCTGCAGCTACACTGGGAGCTAGGCACTGGAGGTAAGATAAATTTTGCTTTTTTTGGACATCCATGATGCAGATATCCACATCTCAGATCTATGACATGACTTCTACATTTATGTACCTTTTGCATCTTTTGGGGACTTTTAAAATAAATACTTTTGGGGACTGTGTTGTCAGGTTAAAAATTAGGCAGCAAACTCTTTATTTGGTATTCATTTAAACTGAAACCTTCACAGAAACCTTTGTCCTTGGAATTCATGTTTTCTAAGGTTGCAGGTATGATAATGGAGAGAAGTTTACATCCATCTTTTTTTTTTTTTTTTTGATGAGCTTCTGTTCAACCATGGCAAGTTTAACTCTAGAATCAGGGGCATTTTTCCTTCTGATGCATTTCTATCTTGGTCTTGTATTTATTTTTCCCCTTTCTTTGCTTATGTTAAATGAGTGCTGGCTGGTACTATCAGGCCCTGACAGTGCTATAGGCGTAAATGTAAAGAAGGCAGAGCTGATTATATTTCCCCTTGGGGGCTGCCCTTTGGCCTGCAGGCAGCTCTTTTAAAAATAGCTGTACTCTGCCTGATGCTTTTATTATCACAGATGTGATTCCCAGCACAACTGACCACATCAGAAGTGCAGTCTCTCTGTTGAAAAGCAGCAGATGCTGCATCTCCACTTTCTTCTGTTCAGACAGGTTCCTTCCACAAGGCTGTGTGGCAAGGCTCTATGGTTTTTTTGTTTTGCTTGGTTTCTATATTTTTGATCATGCTTGTCAGACAAGAGAAAAAGCTGAGGGCAAGATGCTGGAATATATGCATATAAAACTGATATTCTGCTTTCCTAGGTCTGTTTAGAGAGCATTGGCAGGCTGGTGGTATTTTCATTTATAATTCTAGAAAAAGAAAAGGAAAGGGAAACAACAATACCAACCTGGTAGTTAAAACATATTATTGGGAACATTTCTCCTATAAACTCCTACTAGCTCAGACAAGTTATTTAGAGCCCCTACTTCAGTTTGTATTGGTTTGAAAACAAACCAGTAGGAGACCACAAGTCAGGATTAAAATTAATAGAAAAAATTAGAAATAAGTGAAATAATATAAGGAAAAAACACTGACAAAGTCAGATACAACCTGACACCCTGTTAGGGTGGTGACAGCAGCTCAAATGAAGTGATCCGGTTGAAGCAATGATCCAATGGAAGGGCCAGTCCCCAGGTGAAGGTCCGTGGTGGCTCTTGTCCTCTGGTCACCCAGTAGACACGGCTGAGGCCAGGCAGTTCTAAGGGCAGCTTATATCCAGGTGGGAATGCCCAGCTCCCCCCTCCTGGGTGGAGCATCTCACAATAGGATGAGATAAGCCCATGAGTCATGTGGTGGTTTCTTGATGGCCCATTGTCTGTTATCAGGGGTGGGTCATTAGCAGGTGATAACAGCTAATGGCTCACAGCTGGTGGTAACAGAATATTTAAATGCATCTATTGTAACCTAGGACAAGTTTAAACCTTTAATAAAATGGACATCTGCTTACTTTCAAACCCGAAAGTATCACTGCAACCACCTGGAGGGCTGCTGTATGCAAGTGACATGAGCTGCTCCCAAAAGTAGAGAGAAATTTACTGAAGACTTGAGAGAATGGGTGGTTTCATCCATCTCTAAAGAGTGGGATGGCCAGACTTACCACTGTAAACTAATCTTTGGTGGTTCTGCCCCATTTTGGGACATATTACACACCCCATTTTTAATAGAGATTAAGGGAGACTCATAAATCTCGTATAAATGCTACCTTAAGTTTCTGGTACCACTGACCTAGTAATCAAAACCTGCATCATGTTTAAAACATAGCACGGGTTGCCCATCTATTTAGTAGATGATGTCAAAAGCACTGTCCATGTGCTTTAGCACCTAATACAAAGCACCTCCTGTGGTTTTAGCATCTACCACAAAGCTATCCCAGGAGAAGCTTTGCTTCAATGATTTTCCAGCTTGGTACACAGCAGGAAAAGGAGAGTTGTTTATTAACTTCTCAAGTCCTAGAGAAAAGATATCAGGTGGCTGAACAGTCAACTGGAAATTATTTGGACTCAGATTTTGAGACTGTTTTTTTTTTTCCTAGATGTTCCTCCACACATTACAGGAACTGAGAGTTTGAGATTTAAGCCAAAGCATGAGGAGTAAAAAATCAAGTTAATTTGAGTGAGTGCTGGGTTGATGTTTATAGTTGCATACAGTGCAATGATACTGTACAGGCTGTTTCTTTGTAGGATATTTTGATGTTTAACTTTTGTGAATCGTGATGAGATACTTAGATAAAAGGTAAAATGTAGTATTCCATAAGGCCTCAGGCATAAAAGCACCATTAATAATTTAACACTAAAAACTATCATTACTCTAGGTGCTGTCAGATACTTCTGTGGTACAAATACCTACAGAGATAGCTACCATAACATTGACTGAATAATTCATTTGATGAATTTTTCTATATTTTTGAATAAATTTGACAGTGTCTTTCATTATTCACCTAACTTGTGCACCACTGTTAAACTATTATCTCATGAATGAAAAAGTTGTTTACTTTACAAAGAGTTTATTTTCATTGAAGAAAAGTAAGAAGTTGCTTTGCAATGCCATCTAATATTACCACATCCAGTGAAAGGTGTTCAGAGAATGTGAAACACTTATTTGAATTTTACCTTAAGGGACACAAAATATTACAGGTATTTTGCAAAGTTTTCTTGGTGATGACTTTGGTCCAAGACCTAGCCCAGGATGTAATTCAGAGATTACAAAATAGGAGAATAAGCAATCTCCAGCATTCTGGTGATGGAAGCTGTGGTCTTACAACAAGGCAGCTCTCAATTTATCCTAATCGGGTTATGGCTTTCCATACCTGCAGTACACACCATGAATTGAAGACCTGACCTCCATAACACTCAGATATTCAGAGCTGATGTTGAAAATTCACTCTGGTCCATCATACAGAAGCCATTTGGCATGGGATGTTAGCATTCAGCTTCATAGTGTGAGGATTTCTGCAACCCCTCTCTGACCATGTAAGGTTTGTAGCACTGGTCCTACTCTCAGATGAAAGGCAGCACATGCAAGGGCAATGTGAAGTGTTACATATAAATGTTTATGAATTTATTTTCTGTTGGAATTTTAGGGTGAAGGCTGATAGGTCAAGGTTCACTACTTATTTGTAAAAAGAAAAAGACCCAAACAGACAGAACTGGCCAAATCTAACATCTACTGTACAGATAAGAGTTTATACAATAGCTCCCAATCTTTCCTGCTACAATCTTGTCTGTAAACAAACAAGACATTTACTAGACAAAAAACAGGCACAAGCAGATCAAATGATTTCTCAAAAGTTATAAAAAAAAGTTTACCAAAAAACATTTCTTTCTGGGATAGGTTTGGATCTCAAATCTCCCAGTGTGCCTTTTAATGCTACAAATGCATCCTTTTTTTGCTGAATATTTGGCTTAGCTGAAAGAGATCAGAAGCCCTTTGTAATGAGCATGGTGAGGCTGAAGATTTCATCATGGAAAATTGTCAGATAATCAGTAAGCACTGGTATTCAAATATGCCATCATTAACATATCCTCTTAACTGGAGTTACATTGCTTTATTTATTAATGGCATAAAGTAACGATTTGAATAACTTGTTTCTGCTCCTTTTCACAGATGATCATATAGTAAAGGTAACAGATCAAAGCATTTGTTTTACTGTTTAATTCTTTGGTACTGGCTCTCCCAAGGCCCCTGCTGCTATGAACTAATGCAAATTACATCAGGAAATCCAATGGGCTCAGTAAACACTGAATATTAATTCAAGATGGTTTTGGAAATGCATAAACAGCATCAGACCCAAACTCCAGAAGAGAAGAAAATAACAATGTTAAATTGATATGTCAGAATTTTATGGGCAGTGTTGTTTTGGCCATAAAAATACATTTTTTCTTGCCATGTTGAGTGATCATGTTGTTCTATCATAATACATGAATTCTAAATCATTGATAAATATCCTTTCTTCTCCCACATTTTACCCAGGGCTTGCTCAGATTGCTAACTACTGCTTCTTCCATGTTGTCCAATCCACTTGCTCTAGAAATACCAATGAAATATATATTTTTGAGAACTACTAGAATTTGGTCATCAGAGACTCAGAACAGGGTACAGGAAACCTACAGCAACTCTCCAGGTTTTTTTGCTTTGCCTGTGTGTGGCTTTTGTTTTACCTATAGAGCTGTCTCTATTTCCATCCATGGATTTTCTCACTTTTCTCCTTCAGATTCTTCCCCCAGCTCACCAGGGTGAGCGTCTGTGTGGGGCTGAGTTGTCAGGTGTAATTAATCCACAACAATCAGGCACTCTGATTAAGTCATAGCCTTGATGTTGCTCATCTATGAAAGTTTTCTTCTGCTTTGGTCCTTTCTCAGTAATGGACAGTTTAGGTAAAATTGTTTCCATATTTCAGCTAACACAAGGAAATCACACCATCAGCTGCTTCCTCCTAGAAAAATGATTCCACATCAGGCCAGACCTACAAACAATTTCATTTGTGAAAGTCAGAACAATTATCATTCAGCTAGAGACCTAACCAATCTACAGCTGTCAAAGAGGAAAGGATATGTCACTGACAGAAGTTTCTGCATCATCACTAAACTACCTTGGTTATCAAAATACTTGTGCTGGTATCAACATGTACTTTAGTGAGTCTGACACTACTTATATCTCTTGTGTGACTCTGAAGATGCTGTGAACCCTTCAGCTGAAATTCTGAATTCCAAGCTGGACACTTCCAAGCAAAATGTCCAGCACTGTCTTTCAAAGGCCTGACCAACTTTCAAATTTGTCCTGCCTTATCTTTAGGAGACAGAAGAAGGTTGTCTGAATATTGAAATTAATAAGAAGAGTGCATTGGCATGCAGCTTTCTTTACTTTTCCCACGTATTATTACATATTTTAATATCCACCTTGAGAACTTTTCTTATGCAAGACATAATATCATCAAACACAATTCTGAAATATTGAGATCCTGGTATACTGGCAAATGCACAAACTATTAATAAAATACTCTGTGTTAGAGGGTGGGAAAGGAAATCACGCTGTGTAAGCAGCAATTTCACTAAATGTAAAAAATCTGGTGATACCCACAGGCTCATCAGGTGGTAGCAGTAGATACCAGGACTCATTCTCCAGAGTGTGCAGCTACTTTCCTTGATATTCCAGAGATGAAAAAGGCAATTTAAATATTTTATACTCTCTGCCCTCGACTGATGCCTAGAATTGCTCTAGCAGCCCACAGATGAAGTCCTGCTATCTCACAGCTCACTGGAGACATTCATACAAATGCCTTTTGAAACCACCAACAATTGCCCAATTGCCCAATGTGACAATCAGAGCTCCTCAAGCCACAGGTTCCACTTTGCAGGATGGAAAAGAAGCGTGATGTGCTCTGACAGAAAAGTAACATCTTTTTCTTTCTCTATTAGCCTTCCTTCTGCAGAGGTTGGAAGACACATGGTGCTTCCAGGGTCTATTGACAACAAAAGCAGCTTGATGCAGAGTTGTGCTCAGTTTTTCTAGAAATATAAACTCAGGCTCAGTATTAATGGTTGTCTCAGTTGTACACCTGGGTGTTTTCTGGCAGAAGGGATTCTGAGGACAATACTTTCTCCACTTATTTTATAAATGCATTTAATTTCATATGTGTTTTACTGTCAGCAACAGGTTTTGTGTCTGCAGATGCCAAACATTTAACAGCTTTGCACTCAAAACTTTTAACTAACAGGCACAGTTTACTCTATGTTTCATGACCAGGTAAACATAACTTTTTAATAGATTATTTGTGCAGTAATTTTCCTTTCATTCCTCCCAGGCAGAGCAACAATGAATGGTAAAACCAATTTGCAGTAACAAAATAATTTGGTGAAACTCAGAAATGGACACCTGCTAGAAGTGGTTCTGGTATTTAAACACTAATATCAATTAACTAAAAAGTTATTACTTTAAGTGAATAATTTTTCTCAAGAAAGGTTTCATTCTGATATTTTTATCCTTCAAATGCAGATGTAATGGACATTTTTCTGATAAGCTCAAAATCTAAGTTAAGCTATTCCTCAAATAAAACATTTTTCTGTTGTCTTGTTTTTTTTTTTAATCTTCTTATTTTGGTTTTGACAGAAGAGGGATTTTTGTTGTGGTTTTTTTTTTTTTTTTCCCTGAGAAATTTGAAGAGAAAGCAAATGTACTGTGCATTTTAATTCTTTTTCATGGTAGTAAGGTACCTCAGAAAATATCATATATACAAACAAAGATGGAGAGAAATGTATTAAGTTCCTGTGGCCACCTTGGGAGTCATTAGCTGATCTGATAATAAAACTGAAAATTTCTTGGCTTCTTCATACAAGTTTTGAGCACAAAGCTTCAGTATTTTCTTAGAATCCAGCAGTGAAATGTCTTCTGTTTAATACAGAAGCTGATCTTAAATTATCCAAGTGATGTGTATTTTCCCAGATGAAGCTTTGACAGTATTTTAAACAGAACTCATTAATTTCTATGGATGTTTAGCATTCCCAAAGTCTATTTTTTTCTTTAAAGGCATATGTGAATTTATGTAAGCCTTCTACTCACAGCAACAGTCACTGGACAGAATCCAGAGTATTTTAAATACAAAACTAAATGCCTAAATAAGTTTTTAGACAAGTTGAAAATGCTACAAATTTACTAGCATCTGCATCTTGACCAGTGGAAATCATAGGAGACTATTTTATTTGAGATTTTTCTGGCACTTAAGTTGACACTTAAATGCAGTTAAAGCACACAAATAATAATTTGGAAATACTTAAGAGTACTCAAGGATAATTTAAAAATCTCTATCTGTGACATCCAATACCTCATTTTGTTTCAGACACAATAATTAAGATAAAATCCTAGTTTTTCTATCAAATAAAGCACTCCCAGACTCTCAGAAATCAGGGAGGTTTGGTATTTGACACAACTTATATGGAAAGAGCAATGGAAAACAAATGTTTGATTACTCTTAGCAGAGTTGAAGAACTGTTTTCCATAATCACATTATATATGAAACCTCTCTGTGTTTTTAACTGATGAAGCTCTGAGAAGCGTTCTGGAACAAAAATGGTTCTGTTTCTAAAGTGTGTCTTGCTCAGCAAACCAAAGATGGTAACTCTATTTTGACACTGTGAGTAAATTCTCAAAGCTGGTGAACTGCTGACTTACGATGCAGGAGGATGGGTGAAATCTGTTCTGTTTTAGGATTCCTCCTGTTTGAAGGAATGCACTGGTAAGGATATAACCTACAAGCTGTTGGTCTCTGTCACTTGAAAATTCACATGATAAAAATAAACAACACGACAAAAGCAGTGATGGAGTAATTCTGGCACTTTTGGGTAAAAGATATTCTATATTCAAGTGTTTATACACTCTCACAGCTGAAGGTATTGAATAGGATTAGTTGAGGTTTTTTTCTTCCTCTGCCTGTGTGTCATACTACCAAATAGCAATAGGCAGGATAATAGCAACCAGTTAGCTTCCAGTCCAGTGTGCAAAATACACCAGTTTCATGTGGAAATAGAAACTGTGGCATGTTGCTGTGTTTAATATCCATACTACCAGCCATAAATTGCATCTGGTCTTGACTTGCAATGTTCTTCTTGGTTTTTAGCTCTCTGTCCTTAATATATAATATCATAAAAAGAAAAAAAGTAATCCATTTTGAGATGTGACTGATAAGCTTTAGGGCTCTTGCACAGTGGTTAGTGATAGTACGCAAGCTCAAGGAGTCCTTTTTTTCCCCTTCAGATGTGCTTAAAATAAATTTCCCTTACAATGAGAAATAAGAAATAGGAAATGCAATGTTCAGTTACTTATGGATTTTTTTGTTGTTATTTTTTTAGGGTTTGTTTTTGATTTGTTTTTTAATCACTCCTGTTTCTTTACGGCTTTGTTTAGATAAAATTTAATTCATATATCCAGGAAACCCCTAGATTCTATTGTCAAGCTTCCTGATAACAGACTATCCCTTTATTTCCGGGTTTAATCCATTTAAATTATCTCACATTAAATGTTGCCCATTTGTTGTTATGCTTTTGAAGTCGTGGCTTGAACTATATAGTTTTCTGAAAACAACTCCTTTTTCTCAACTGAATTCCTGGGGACTATGATCTACCACTGAGGCTCATCTCATTGTTAATGCTAAATAACCCTCTAGGTGTTCTTACTCTATTGTATTCCTATTTAACTTGTGCTGGAAAAAAAAAAAAAATCTATGTAGGAGATTTTAAATGGAAGTGAAGAAGAATTTTGTAGTGTGATTAAGTGATTTATTATTAGACTAAAGATATGTGGGGTCAAAAGAAGGAGTTAGACACTTTTCCTTTAATATATTATTCCTGTAAGCACTAGTGAGGAAACCTAGATTGGTAAAGGTGTTTAAATCTTAGATGGTCAAATTCGGATGAGACAAATCCCAGACTTAGTACAGATGTTTCAAAGATTTGGGCACTATTGGGCTTTCTGGGTTTTCCCAGGATGGAACTGGGTTCGTACAAACCATTTTCTTCAGTGCAAAGTTAATTATGAAGAATCTTTGAACAATGGACTACCTGCCAAATACTTGTTCTCCTGGACACTTTAGAAAGGAATAAACACCTGGAAACAGCACTATCACAGCTTGTGGAAAAAATGCATCCTGCAGAGCCGTTGGCATATAGATCCTTGCCCTGCTATGAGTAAGAGATGTTGCTGCCTAGTCTGTGTGTTGATCTGTACAAAATGTTTTCTCAGCCTGTTTCTTAGCGGATGGAATTGTAAAACTACTGGCACCTTCGCAAGTGAATCCTGAGAGATGCAGAGCTCCACAAGTTCCCACTGCTTGCGATGAAAGCTGATGATATTTAGCAACTTGTCAGTCCTTGATCCCATCTGAGTTGCTGAGAGCTGCACAGGCAAGGGAGCATCGGGGAGGCAGGTGGGATCCGTGTGGGCGCATGAAAACATCACATCCCCTCAGCAGTGAGAAACTTGAACGTCGGCCACTGGCTCGTTTCCTGCCACAGACACTTTAGCATATCATGCATGAAAAAGAGAGCAAACTGCCCTTCGTTTTGGCCCACATTGTTAAAATTCTTGGACGGAGGTAGGCGAATCGGATAACCCACCCTGCATTCATGTGATTTTTCTGGCCTCTGCCAAGCACTGGTTCAGTAATTTCTAAAGTGCTTGTGGCTTACAAAGCGAGAAGATTGACAGCCATTACAGTGCTATACCTTGCCTTTTGAGGGAGAAAAAATGCGTTACTAATGAGAATTGGAAAAATTAGCTATGAAAATCATGAAACTCGCACTTGATTACTATTGGTTCAAACAACATTTCTTTTCATCATGTGTAATCATGTGCTAGAATTCCTGCCCCATTAAATAAGAGAGACTATATAAAAACACACATTTATCCAGCATGAAAATTTAACTCTGCTTAGAGCTCTGCTGGTGTCTAAGTGAATTTATACTGATGACTGCAATGGCATATCAGATGAGAATTGGTATTTTATCCTTGTTTTCATGTTTCTGACCATGTTATCTATTTTTCAGAATTGTAAATGATTACTTCACTTCTGCATCCAACACAAAGGCTATTTTACTTTTCTGGAGAATTTTTTTTTTTTCTGATGGTCTCTGTTTTTGGTTTTTTGTTTGTGGTTTGTTTATTTTTTATTTTTTTTTAACTTGATGCATTGTTTTCAAGAGCTCTGGTTAGCACATCATATAACAAACCCAGCTCATTATTATGCATTATCTACTGCTGCTTGCTGCAATGCAATATTTACACTTTGGCATTAAGGCAGGAGACGGCCCTCGTTATGGAGCACAGCCACTGCTGATAGATCGACACAACAGCTTTTCAGAAACATGAAGAATTGAAAATGGTTCATCTGGGGATTGCAAGTGCTATGAATTCTTTATATCTAACAGTTGGCCTGCACTGACCCAAAGGATATTAGATTTCTTAGGAGCAAACGCACTCTGCTGAAATGTACTTAAAATGCTCGATCTCAGCGTCCTGCAGTGGCTGCCCCCCCTCCCCATCATCCCTGGCTTTGCCAGACAGAGCTTCCTCTCCCTCTGTGCAACCCTTACTCCCTTCCTTATACCTCCTGCTGCTTTCCTTAGGTCTCTGCATTGGCATTCTGCAGGCTGCGGGCGGAAGCACGGAGGGGTAAGCGGGTGCACCATTAGGAGCTGGAGGAGGTTGCTCTGAAGCCTGGATTTTATTGCCATGTCACTTGGATTGTTTTTACAGCTGGCAGGCCAGAGTGACCTTTGGCTGCCTCTTCTCATTTCTGTTGGCTCCTTCCCCATGGGTCCATGTCAAATCTGCTTCTCTTGCGGTCTTTTAAAGGGCTGCCCTGCCATGGCTGCTGCCGACGGAGCAGGAGGCTCTGACCTCAGACTGGGAAGGGGAAGGGGGAAGGTGAATGCTGAATGGCCCAGCACTTTCCATGTCTTGCTGCTCCAACAGCATCAGGATCGAGCCAGGTGTAACCTGCTGCTCCTGACTTGGGACACCAGTGATTCACCAAGGGGCAGGAAAGCACAGCAGGTACCGGATGGGGACATGGGGGAGGACATGAAGTGACACCTGCCTTGCACAAAGCACAAGGCAAAATCACCTTGTCATGCTAATGAGACATTTCTCTATTAATTGCCCTTTGAGGATCCCAGGGCGCTTTTCCTGTAAAACTTGAGCACCATGGTATCATTTTGCAGGAAGTATCAGTATCATCCCAATTTCTTTTTTCTTTTGAGAATATCAGCTGAGTGATGTCACTGTTGGTCAGTGAGTGCCTGCCAGTTATAATCATCTAAGCACTGGACAATGCTGCCAGCCCAGAAGTTGTTCCCACTTTCTCTTTGCACCTTTCTATGTTCTGGGTCCCCAAAGCACCCCAACCTCTCTGTTTGCAGAAGACCCTTCACAGAGACAGAAAGCAGGACAGAATTCAGTTTTCTTTTTTCCCATCTAGACCCTATCAAATCTTCTGTTTCTGCCAGCTTGTGATAAATTTAGAGACCTGCACAGATGGAAAGCAAACTTTATGTGTATTGCACTGGCCTCTGACACCATGACCCAAACGCAGGCCCTGCCTGCCTGGCTCTGCCACCACGGCTCCTGTCCTTCCTCTCATTTCAATGGTATTTCAGAGAGAAGGAGAGAGCAGGATTTGAGGGGATGAAAACTCTCAGTTGATTGAGACAATTTTTAATTAAACTGTGCATTTCACTAACTGCTCTACACAAAGAGCTTTATTGTAGTGTTGCTGTGGCAACCTTAACTTTGAACGTCCTGACATGTGATTAAAATTTAAGATTTAAATGTTTCATTAACAAAGAGAGATTCTTGTAGGGTTTTTTTTTTACCTTTTCATGGGCTTCCACCAAAATCAGTGATCCTGAAGACTGAAGATCAGATTGCCACCTCAGATTGCCACCTCAGATTTTAGTCACTGATGGAAGGGATGGAGAGAAACAGCCGTTCAGATGACTGAAAGCCTATGAGGGAGAGATATCCTTTTCCTGACTTACAAGTTCCTGCCCCCTTCTCCCCCCTGCCCCATGTCTTCCCACTCCCTAAGGATGCTGTACCAATCAGACTTAGTAGCTTAAAAGGCCATAAAGGGAAAAATGTCAGGTGTGAGCTGCTCTGCTCAGCATGACAGGAGTTCAGATAAGAACACAAAAAATACCACATGGGGTTAGACATAAGGTTCATTTAGCCTGCTAACCTTTGCCTGGCAACAGCAAGTAGCAAATGCTTAGGATATGTATAGACTTGACCTTTCTCTCACAGACCCTCCCAGCTCCTGATAACCACTACTCAAATGTGTCCTTGCAAATCTCCCCCAAATGGTGGTTTTTCCCAGTAAAGACCTTTTGAGCTAGGAGAGGCATATCCTTTCCTTTTTTTTTTTTTTTTTTCCCATAAGTGGCCACACTTTGTCCTTTGAAGAAAAAAATGATTGCTGCTTGTATTATGATGGAATGGGATCAAGGATTCAGGGCAGCCCTGTAGGCAAACAATGAAACACAGGCATCCTAGCTTTAAGGCAACATGCTTTCTCCTCTCTTTTGTTCATTCTGTGCCTTTTAAGAAAGAAAAATTGGATACAACCTATAATATATGTTCCTGTATAGAGATGGGATCTGTCCTGACATGTCCGTCTCTTTTCCCCATTAATTGTTATAACAGTTTCACCCTGGAAAGCTGAGATCACATCATCATCTCTGAGTTTACCCACCAAGGGAAATTAATAAAAAGAGTTTCTTGTATAGGTAAATCTCTGTCAGACAGCAATCCTGAAATAATACTCCTTGGCTCTTCATATCTCTTTTAATTTCTCTCAAACACAGTTCTAATTTAAGCTATTTAGAAATAGGATAAAGCGGAAAGGTGTTACTCATTAAATAGTGGACTTATCCAGGAGAAGGAGGTTTACATTAATACAACATTTATCTCATCCCTTACAAAGCTGGATTTCTTTTTTCCTCCATCCAACAATAGATGTTTATTCAGTTCTCGGTTTTCCCTTTCTTTACAGGAAAAGTGATGAAAACTCACAGGAAATCTAAGTATTTGTGAAACATAGGAGCAACACATTATTTCCCGACCTGCTAGACAATTAGTTTATGCCCTGAAGTATGATATTTGATTATAATTCCTTAGAGATTTAGTTTGTGGTGCTAATAGCCTTAAAATTATTGAGTTTCTTATTAGAGGCAGTCACAGAATTTGTCTCAATGATTTCCAGTTGCAGGGAATTATCCAGATATGCTTCTTGGTGTGTTCCAAACTTGCTCTCTTTTGCCTTTCCAGGATTATTCATTCATCAGGACTGTAACAAGAAGAGAGAAAATTTACTGTAACATGAATAATTTTGAACAGCTCAAACACAGCAGGATTGTTTGTTTACTTATCTTTTCTCTACTATAATCTGTATGTTTATTTTAAAACCCTCTCACATTTAGAGATTGATGAGAAATGTAAGTTAAGATGTATTTTACAGGTTTTCTCAATTCTGAATTGGACAAAATCTTATAAAATATTAACGGCTGTGCACCCATACAGAAGATAAACTTTGGTAAATGTAACTATTCCATACAATGTCTCCTGTGAGTCTGGAGGGTGCAAAGGTTAAAAAAACTTATTTGGAGTAATAGTAGGGTTTTTTATTAAAGAAGAGGTATATTAAAAAGGGATGTGACATTTATTATTTTAACTCTCTAGTTAGGAGATATTCTCTTGACGAACATGTCTTTTCTCATTCTATTTAACTAATTAGAGTCTAGATTTACAGTTTTTAAAAAGTGAGATTTTCCTTATACTTTTGTTTCTATCAGATCAATCTTGTTTTCAAAATTAGAGTTTAAAATTGCCCAGTAAGTTCTCTTCCCTGTTCTGGGTACTTTACATCAAGATTTTTAATATAACTAAATAACAGTGTTAAAGTTCTGTATACAGTGATTCAAGACTAAATAAGATAATTTTCTTATAATTATGAGATAATTTCCTTCACTAAATGAAGAAAAAAGAATACAAACCAAAGTTTCAATAGGTCCACACTTTTCTTCGTCAGAGTTAATGGAAAATATCCTCCAGGCCGAAAAGTGAAAATGCTCCCAGATTTTGAATCTTTTTGTTCTGGAGCAATGGAAAGGATCAAAACATCTACTTTGGGTACCCTAATGCCTAAGTAAGAAGCTCTTGGCCTCATCTTGTCGTGCTGTTAATTACTGCTTAGAATATAATAATACAAGTCTTCTACAGGATAAATAAACTGGGTTTGCCAAGAAGAAATATCACTGAGTCACAGAATGGTTTGTGTTGGAAGGAACCTTAAAATTCAACTAGTTTCAACCTTCCTGCTGTGGGCAGGGACACCTTCCACTAGGTCACGTTGATCCAAACCCCATCCAACCTGTCCTTGAACACTTCCAGGGATGAAGCATCAACAAGTCCTCCAAGCAAACTGTACCAATGCCTCACCATCCTCACATTAAAGAAATTTTTCATAATATCTAATCTAAACTTGCACTCTTTAAGTTTAAAGCCATTCAACCTTTCCCCATCTGCCCATGCCCTTGTAAAAAGTCCCTCTTCAGCTTTCCTTTAGGCTCTCTTTAAGCAGCGGTATAAAGTGTTCATTCTTTCATTTCATTTGAGATTAAGTGATGCCTCTCAATCAAAAAAAAAAAAAAAAACAAAAAAACAAACAAACAAAAAAAAGGGTTCAGTGCAGCCAAGTTCCTTGATCATGGGTAAAAGAAAGAGAAAAAAATCAGAACAAAACTGCTCACATAGTTAGGCAGATGATGCATGTCTTCATATATTTGAATGTGATGGGCATATTTACTGTTTTCTGCCGTGGGATTCTGCCGTGATACGTCCTCGTTTAAAAACAATCTTAAAAGTAAAATATGAGATTTTTCACACCATCCCCTAAGCAAGGACTGAAAGAAGAGCACCAAATATTGTAAGTCTGACAAAATTACTCTCCAGTATCTGTTTTGAACAATGCATGCCTTAAGCTTCTTAGCCATAAAAGAAGAACAAATGGTTCTTGCTCTTTGGAGACCTGAGGTGCAAAAAGAAGACTTATTATTTAGGGAAAAACTGTGTTATTGAAGACAACCAGTGTATTTTTTTTGCATTATACTACCAAAATACAGGTTTTCACTTTTCTGCTATTTCAAAGTTTTCATCCCCCTCTACAAATGTTTTCAATGACTTCATATATTTTCAAACACATGAGATTATTTTCCTTCCCTTTTTGTGATGTTGTTAGATTCAATGCAGTTTAACTGCATTTTATCTGCCAGAGGTGGAAATTAAATAATTTCTCAGAGATGTAAGAGAAGCTGGAACTTTCCCCAGTTGCCTCCTGCCTTCTTTTCTTTTTTTTGCATGTCTCAGAGTTTTGACATTTTCCCTGGTGACGGTTGCTATGCTATTCCTCAGCACATTGGCTGGGGATCCTTGCAATGCCTAAGGTGCTAAGGCATGTTTTGTACAGAAAATCATCCTTTTTTTTTCTTCCTTCCTTCCTTTTCTTTTTTTTTTTTCTTTTTTTTTTTTTTTTTAGGCTTCTTGGAACAGGGCATCAGTTAGAATTTCTCCCCTAGAGATGATGTCAAACTTCTCATCAACACACTGCAGAGTCAAAGGCACAGAAAGTTACTAATGGCCAAAGCCATCTTGTGAAGAGACCCTGCCTGTTGTCTTCAAGAGGGATATAACATTCATCAGGTTCAATTAAATGCCTGATTTATTATGGCTAATATCTCCCTTCTGGGCAGGGTTGTGAAATGCAGAAGAAATCTTTTCATTTCACAATAACCAAGTGTGCCACTCCAACAGACATAAGGATGTGTGTGAATATTGTCTTCCGAGTAGCTTGTGAACCCAGTTTAACATCTGAGATCCCAAAATTGTCTTATGCAAAGTAGAAATCATTTTAGAGTTTATTTTCTCCTTGTCCAGTTCCATTTAACTGTGTATTTCACTTGCAAAAACAAGACAAAAATCTCTTTTCACAGGCGGTCCTTTATCGCTTGTCATTTGTCTTGTCTCCCAGCTCAACCTGTTTTGTGAGTATCTGAATTGCCTTATGAAAAAATAATAATAATAATAATAATAATAAAGGAAGCAGCACTGTTTGTCCTTGTTTTTGTGAACTCTGGCAGGCTCAGGCCTCCGGGAGGAGTTGTGGGCAGGTAAAATTGACAGCAGGCTATAGCTGAGTGCTTGGCTGCCACTAGGATCAGCTCCCACCAGGCCTGACACTCGTTGTCACCCTTGTTGCAGCAGCAATAAAGGATGCACAGGCTGGCGGAGCCGTGGAGGAGAGATCCTTCCAGAGCACGCACCAAGGAGGGCACATTGAGAGCCCTCTAATTGGTTAAAGCCCGGCACCAACATATATTCCTGAGTCAAGCTGTATGAAAAAAGGATTTTTTTTTTTTTAGAGCTAGCTGCCAAATTGGGAAAAAGAGTGATGGTAGCAACAGAAAAACAAAAACAACTACAAAATTTGAGCTAAGTGTAAAATTTGGGGGGCAGGGGATGAGTAAGGGATGGAGGAGAGAGTGAAGGGTTTATTGTGTCATTTTGCTCAAGCCAAAATGAAAAGTTCCCTTACAGGCACTTGTAAAGGGAAAAAAAAGGAAAAAATATCACCAGGGCAACACCATGAGCCATTGTGTCCTCAGTACCTTCAAAATTTAGCACATTTAACCCTGGCTGCCAGACTTCCCTGTGTCTGAGCAGGTCTGAACCCATTTGTACCTTTGGTGATGCTGCTGAGCCCACATGGTTCTGTGTGATCCTCACAATATCCCTGAATCATATTGTTCCACCAAAAGACTACACAAGCCAAATTTGCTAAGGTAGCTAAAAAAAATCAAAGGAAACAGAAATCAAAAATAGGAGTGATCATAAACTGCTTATCTAGGGCTAATTTTCAACAAGTGAGGACAGGAAAGGAAATAAATTAATTTTTCTCTTTAAGCATTCAGTTTCTCATTTGCTACTTTTTTTCCCCCTTTTATTTTTTGTTTCATCCAAACAGGATTTATCCATATATATGGAGCAGTGAACTTGATTGGAAGCAAAATTTTCCAAACTACATAGAAGAAAATTAATTGCTGTAGCCAGCCTGCTTGCAGAACCCTGTTTGTTCCCTCTGTTCATATCCCTGACTGATGAATGTCTCTGCCTGGTGTTTAGATTTTCCTGTTGGGATGTCATACTATTTAACACAGATATAAAAACACAGAAATGATCCCAGCGAAAGTCCCACCCTGACAAGAGGGTAGAGCATCAGTGAAGGCATTTTACACAAATTCACATTAAGGGCTTTGTCACAGTTTACCAGGTGCTGCCTGTACTGGTTTTCCACCATCTGCAATGAATCTGCCCCACAAGGGTGGAATATTTAAATCTGTGCCAGATCATCCCGTTTGTCATTATGAACTGAGAAAAAAAAATTACACTGCTCTGTGTTGAATAGAAATATGTTGAAGTGGAAGTGATAAGAAATGTTATTCTGAACAATCATGGAATATTTCTTTAAATTCTATACTTGATGGCTGGCTAGATCTTTTCTCTTTTTTTTTTTTTTTTAATAAGGATCATCATATTAGTCTCTATTTATAGTTTATATCTATAATCTGAAAGAAGTTGTTTATATAGACGTTAAAGCAGATAGGTTTGGGGTTTTTTTAGCTATGATATCATGAAGTTTGTGTTATATCTAAGATAAAAAGATTACAAGTTTGTCATCTTTTATGCTAATCTGGATTTTTTTATTGACTTACATCATTGTTTCAGCAACAAACGCCATTCAATTATACTTTGTCAGAAATCCTTGATTATGAACTTCATTTTTTTAGATGTTAAAAGCAGAATCAAAATCAACAACCTATCAACTGAAATCTCTGAAAGACCTGTAAACCAACACATCTGTTTCCATGAACACATCCAAAACACATAATGAAAAATTGTGTTATCCAGCCACATCCTTGGACACCAATATTTTTACTTTGAGGAGAACACTCATGATACCTACCTAAATAATTAAAAGGGGAATTTTATCCAACAAGGCACTTTTCCAGGTTTTTTGTGAAAAGAACATTCAAATATATCACAAGAATTACTTCCATACGTCACAGGCTCAATGTATTACAGGCCATCCTACCATGGAAACTAAGGGTGAAATTGAGGAACAATATGATTAAATGACTTGTTTAATTATACATTAAATTATATGCAGAGATCGTGTCTGCTCAGAGCTCTTCCAGCCATTCACAATCTGCAAATCTCTAAACTCATCAGACAAAAAACTCCCTGCAGGTCACAAACATGACAGAGGGATTTAGATCATGGGCAAGGAAAAAATTAAACTGTAGTAAAGTATCTCCACTACAATGACTGTAAATATTTCCACAGTGGACTCATAAAGTCTTTGACCTTTCATTTGTCTTTTTGCAGAACATATTATACTTCATGAATTTCTCCAAATGTCATACCTGTGAAATGAAAACACAAGAATGACCCATGTAGACAATAAATAATGGACAAAACCACCTCCAGCTGGAGAGATTCTCTGACCTACACAACAGTTGCTCACTACTATTTCAATCACAAAAAGTAAAAAATACATACAAAGCCTTTTGAAGCTCAGTCTGAGAACTAAAACTCATGTCCTCATTGATTACCAAGAACCTGGACTAAATCAGCCATGACTTCATGATACATCATTGTTTTTCACCCATTGGCCATCAATATCTATGTGTTCCTCAAAAACATTCCTTCCATTCCTTGGTACCAATCACCTCTTCTAGAGTTATGACCTGATACTTAAGCTAATAATAATAATTATAATATTAAGCTAATAATTTGGTTTTAGTTTTAATTCCGCTTTAAAACCCACTTCTTTATGTTCAAAAACATGCTCACCTTTTTGTCTACATTAGTCGAATAAAATGTTGCTATCTTTAGTTATAACTCTAGATTAGAAATCTTGTATATCGTCTACTTTTTAAAAATGTTAATAATTCTTCTGAGTCATTGTTTTATCCTTTTGATTCATGAACATTTTTTTAGTAAAGTAGTTCAATTGAAAAAGAGTTTAAAAACCCCACTCGCTGAACCCCTAATTCTGCCTGTAAATCTTTTTCAGATTGTTATGGGTTAACCCCGACATGACAGACAGTCGCCTGGTCGAATCGCGTTTCTCTCAATGTT
>VXAC01014635.1:273828-284185 GCA_013399225.1 Rhipidura dahli
GAGACTTTACATCACTGCAGATGGTTTCTGCTGCAGGAGGTGGCAGTTTGGAGAACCACGTAAAGCAGGAAGAAACCCTTTTCTTTTCCTTTCTTGAGAACTGCACATGGATTGAGAGAGAGGAGAAGGAGAAGGAGGGAGAGGAGAAGAGTTCTAACTATTTGTTCTGATTGTTTTTTTTCTTTCCTTTTCTCTTAGGTCTGCTAATAAACTTTATCATAGCATATAAGTTGTGCGCCTGCTTTGCTATATCTTAATGGTTTATTTCACAGAAAAGGAATCAGGGAATAGTGCATAAATTGACCATAAAACCACTACACTAAATTTGGTGTTTCTGCCCGGTTATGCAAACTAAACCCACTGCACAGATTCACTTGAAACTCCACACCTTTCAGTAGTTTTTTTGTTCAGAAGGAAAATTTTTGAAAGAAACTTTAACCAAAATCCAATTTTGGAGAAGGAATATATATTTTTCTCTAAAGCAATTATGGAAAATTTCAGGATCTACAGGATGCCTTAAAAGTAATTATCAAATGATGTCCAGAAAGGTCAGTGGCTGATATGTAATTAAAGGTGATGATTGAGAATAGGGATGTTTTACATCACCATGATTCCTATCACCTTCTTTACCCAGCAGCACTGCAGCACAGACAATTCAGTGTTTATCAGGATGACTCCTGTTCTGACCCTGAACATTTTTAGATGTGTTAGACTCTTAGCTGAGATCAATCCACCTGTCAATATATCTTTATTGGAGTGAGGAAGCTGGATAGAAAATGAACTAGAGACACCATAGGAACACCCATCAATGCTTAGATTAGGTATCTCCTTGTCGATAAGCTTTCAATTTCTAAATCCAGATTTCCTGACAGAGACTGATTGCATGAGATTCCATCCCCAGGATTTCCAAATATGGTGCAGAGACTAAATATCAAAGGTCTCTGAACTGTGAGTGATATTTACCCACAGTGTATGTGTCATTAACAAGTAGATACGAAAAGATTGATCTTGGCTCTGACTTTAAGAAAAGATCTGTCAGTTTGTGTGTGTGTACAAATTTTGTTACCAGCAGATAAATGTAAAATGCTGGAGCTTCAAATTTAGAGCCACACGTGTCATATTAATTCTGATCATAGCAAATTATTTCAGATTGACCAAATTGTTGCTGTTGCTCTTTTGCTTATGATCATACTTTATTTTGGATCATATGAAATGTTTTTTTAAGAAATAACTTTTCTAAGCTCTTTTTCAATAGCAAATGTGCCAATCAAGGCTAAAGCCTTAAAAGATATCTCTAAGCAAATGGATGCATTGTTGAACTTTCTAATCACTCATGTACCATCTGCAGTTACTTGTAACTCCAGTTCTTGCCCATTTCTGCCTGAATCAGAGCAACACCATGAAATTGAGTCTCTTGCTTGAAAAAGATGTGTTGGTGCATTTGGGTCCAATGAGAACACAGCTCATATTAAAATCCCAATCCTTTCTGGAAACCATACATTATGAGTAACAGTAAGTCCTCAGTCCTTCTAGAGAGGTCACCCACCTGCATTTTTATGGCACATTTTGGTTTCGCTCTCTGATTTATGTCCACTAAACTATTTTCACAAGAGTATAATTTCTTCACTGAAAAGGCATCCAAGCATTGGAATAGGCTGCCCAGGGAAGTGGTGCAACCACCATCCCTGGAAATGTTACAAAAACGTATCAGTGTGGCACTTGTAGGCACGGTTTAACAATGGACTGTGTAGTGTGGATTAATGATGGGACTCGATCTTATAGGTCTTTTTAGTCCTTAATGATTCCATTACTCTATGATTTCCACATCATCAATGGAGAGAAAATAATGTCAGAAACCCTGTGAAAAAAACTGCTGACAAACCCTTGTTGACATGGTCTCCATTCCAGTTTAGCACACAAATTCCAGTGAAAAGGCTTGGGTCTTTTCACCAGCACCTTCTCCTTCACAAAGATGACACCACCTCCCATTTTAATAAGTTTCAGAAACTCTGGAGAAAACCACTTGAATGCTTATTTAAAAAAAAAAAAAAATTCCCAAGATATACCCCTTCACTCCATTTGATGTAAATCAGCGTAGTTGCAAAGTTTTCAATAAATATAGGAGTCACCAAAATTAATTTGCTAAATTTTACTGGGGGTACTAGCAAAAGTCAACCATTCCATCTGCTGCCTCCCTGCTCCCCAAACACCTGCACTCAACCCGTTCATCTTTGGCTTAAAATCTGCATGACCCACGCTGGACCTGGGAGGGCAGGGCTGTGCCCTTAATCTCAACATCATCCACTCCACAGTTAACATTTACCTGTTGTGTTGAAAGATTGTTTTGTCTTGCTGGAAATCAGAGCTCTTGTGCAATGTGCAATTGCTGCAGGCAGGTGTAAAGTTTCAGGGTTTTTTTATTCTTGGTAAAGTTGCATTTCTTACTTCTTTGCTCTCCCCAAATTCCCTGCACACTCAGTCAGACATTTATAAAGACGAGTGTAGTCGAGCTTCTCAAATGATGTACTTTTGCAGGTGTGCATATGAGAGTAGAAATAATTATAAAAATTATATATACAGAGAATAAAGTATTGCAGATGCAGTTTAGAATACCTCAGAAGAAACACTGGCGAGCAAGAAGCACACTGCAATTATTGATTTTATTTTATTGGATAAGGAAAGATGATGAATTTTCCTTTTCTAGCAGGTGGCGATAGCTTGTTGAATACTGAAATGGATTGAATTTCAAGATATGGCTGCACATTATTATCCTTTATCACTGTCATATTCAAGTCTGGAAGATTTCATTCACTAAATGAAAACCACATTGGAATGCCATTTTATTTGGGAATAGGTTTATACATTCAAAATTATCCTTGGCACTCCAGTGTTAATACCCCTCCAGTGGTAATTTTAAACATTATCAGTGGAAGATGGAGGGACTAGAACTTCCAAGGGTGTCAATCATTGCAGCAACCCTATCCCCTGCTTGTGGCATCCACTGTAGAAGCAGAGGCTGCAGATTTTGTGGTTTATGACATACATCTGGATTGGCATACTCCTCAGTATATTAATTATGCATCTCAATATTTGTCTTGTACGATTATTTTTTCCTTCAGCTAAAAATAATTTAATCACTCATTAAAGTCCTGAAAATTCCATCTCTTTCGAAGACTAGATTCTCCAGATTTATAACCTACTTACCTCGCTTCAGTTTGTTTTGAGATTGGACTTATTTATTATACAGTCTATAAAGCAGAATTATTCTAAATCACTCCTGTGGAACCATGAAAATGAAACTTTGGATAGGCAAGAGGATTTTTATGTCTTTTAATCAGAGCTTATGTTGAAACTTCAAATGCTATGGCAAAATGTTCACTGAACGACCTTTACTGAAGCTGCCTACAAAGGACAGAACCTCAGCTGTGTAGAGATAAGATGTCACAGCTTTTGAGCACTTTTGAATGACAATATCAATATTCAAAATCTTTAGTTCTTACTTAGTCAGGAGCTTTATGCAGGAATTCTGTTGCTTTATCCCCATTTTCCAGCCTGGCAAGTTGAAGGAAGCTGTACTTGCTCCCTTTCTACAGCTACTTGGTGGCATCACAGCCATGAATTTGTCCAGGATTTATTTACAGGCTGTCAATCTAAAGTCAGGCAATGATTACAACGGGGAAAAATTAATCCTCATGCATCCAGCTAGTCCATCACAACTCAGAAAGTTTGGTTCTCATGCACAGTCCTCATGCACAGTGTTTATAGTTATTTTTTCTTTTCTGAAGTACCACATAATCCATCCACTATGTCTGCAGCCACCTGGACATAGCTGTTACCTGTCTTCCCTCCTGTACTCCCTCTGCAGCACAGGATTCAGTCTTCTGAAGACTGGAAAACTTCCATTTACAAGTAGTCTTTGAGCTTAAAATGTTCCATGCATGTGAAAAGTCATGGGTTATGATGTGCAAGCTGCCAGGCTAGATGATCTAAAGGTACCTTCTGGCCATAAGCTCTATCAAATTATTAAACCTATGAAATTGCAGAACATAAAATGCAGGATAATGTTATGTCAATGGGAGTGGTGGAAATTAAACATTACATGTATTAAACCTCACATACTTGGCTTCATTAAAGTCCAAGCACCAGAATTTCTCCCGGGCAAACCCATTTCATAGGATAATAAAAGAAAGAGGAAGAAGCTTTAGGGCCACTTGACCAGTGTGTCCCCGTATTTGCTAAGTGCACACACTGAAACTAATTTTCAAGGAATTTAATGCTTGAGAGTCAATCCAGCAAACAAAGTAAATCCTGTCTGACAGAACACCTGCAAGTCACTGGCTAAGAAATATTCTCAACCCTGCTTCAATAAGCTTATGTATGCAAATTTAACTCCAAGTACAGACAGGTACTGTGACTCTTTCTCAGCTGCTGGTGACTAGATTTTTTTGGCAGAATAGGGGAAGAAATTCCTTTTAAAATTTGGAAAGTTTCAGAATTCAAGGCAAGAATCTAATACAGTTTGAACAAAATCCTTTTAAGTATATTTGTCAGTTACTTCATCTAATAGTTATTTTAGTTCTGTGTATGTACAAATAACATTTGTTTATATATTTATAGATTTATTATTAATTTAAGACAGCTTTTCATATTTTCTCACATCTCCCAGGGAAGTGTGGTATCACGTGAAATAGAAAACTAAAGTTAAGCAGATCATGAATATAATATTTTTTTTCCCTGATCAGACTACGATCCTCAGCCTTTATTCTCTTTCTTCTCTGATAAATTTTCATATGTATTGGTCCTGATGCAGAGAACATGTTGAAGCTCTTCAATACACAAGGTAACTTGCCACTTATATTTTCATATCTATATATTTATAAAATCCGGAACACAACATGTAAAGATAATTTTTTATTAATCCTTGACTTTCAGTAACCAAATATCTCCTGGAGAAGATGCAGTTTATAATAGATGCCACACTTGTGGCCCTTGATCTAGATGATATGTAGAATATCAGAGCTCTTTTCTAGGTTGTCTGTACCAGATGTTTTTTTTTTTTCCACACAAGCAGGTGATGCAATGTTCTGTTCAGGGTTTCCATCCCTGCATGCAAAATAAATGCATAACTGGACCTCAGGACTGACAGAACTGGAAAAAAACAGTATGAAGGCCTGCACTGAGACTGAGGTCACATGTACAAAGCCAGGGGAAATCCTTTCTCCAAAAAGCCCTTGCAAGAAGCAACTATTGGGACTTGGAAGCTCTTCCCAGAGCCACGCAGATACTTGGCAAAACAAAATCTGATCTCTGGATTTCCAAGTCATCACTCTCCTGCATATGCTTATTTTCATGAAAGTTTTCTTCTACTCCAGCAACTGTCTTGGTCATCACAAATAGGAACTCGGGATGAGGTTATTCTTGCATGGGTCTGCATGCCTGAAAATTTGCACGTTCAGTGTTTTGATGTTGATAAGATCAAAGACAGTTTCCCTCTGCAAACCCTTATCTAATGAAAGCAAATATACACCTGAAATCTAAAACTCTTACAGGAGAAGTTTCTGGGACTGTAGTTCAAAGGGGTTTTGACTGAAAAGCTATTAGAAATATGCTGAAAATAATTTTTAAATATTAGCTTCATGTGATGTTTCAAAAAGAGTTGTCTCTCTTCCCTGACTGAACATATAAGCATAATTAAAGATGATTTACATTTAGTAAGTGTTGTGGTTTAAGCTGGCAGGCAGCTAAACACCACACAGCCTCTTGCTCACTTCCCACACTGCAGTGGGATGGGGAAGAGGATGGGGGAAAACAAAGTAAAATTTCTTTATGTGGGTTTACATAAAGACAGTTTAAGAAAATATAAAAGGAAGTGAATAATTAATAATAATAATAGAACTAGAATATAACAAAATGAGTGACACACAATGCAATTACTCACCACTCAAATATCCCCCTAGCTTATACATATTCACATATATATATACATATATAAAATCATGACTTCTAGGGTATGTTGTATCCCTTTGGCCAGTTTGGGTCATTAGCCGTGGATGTGTCCCCAGCTCCTTGTGCATCCCCAGATCAGGACAGTAGGCATCTGCTTAGTGAAAATTTGTAATATAATTGCTTTTCATGTGGACAAAAATCCCAACTTCTTAAGTACTTCATCATCTAAATTTTTGTTTTTCACAATATCTTTTCTCCCTGCTCTATGTTACAATCAGTAACTTACATAACTTAGGGAAAATAATCTTCCTGTATTACTTCAGAAATGCTTTTTGATTTTTTGCTGACTCCCTTTCCTGACTGTCCATTTGAAATGCTGAGGAAGGAAGAGCCTGGAGAGGGAAGAAGGGCTGGGCTCTGGAACAGCTTGAAGTCAGATCACGAGAGCAATTCAGAATAAAAGAATGTACCTTGTTCAATCTTTAAGTCACAAAATCAGAGTTAATATTCTATTTTAATTTTGTCTTTTTTCTATATAACCTTGAGAAAAATAGGTAGGACTCAATACCCCATTCCCTGTCTCTAAAGGGAATAATAATAGTCATAATAGTAGTACTATCTTTGCTTTGGATGTAGCTGTATGACAATATGGAGGTATCTGGGTAGTATGATAATGCAGGTTACAAAAATAGCTTGGACCAATAATGTACTCAAATGCAGTTTACTGGAAATCTTTGTCCCTGCATTTGCCTTTTAAGATCAGAAATGGATATTTTTTCCAGTGCTGGTATTATTTTCTTTAACAACCTTAGATCCCTCTTTTTGTTCCAGCAACTTGCGTGCATGTGAACATTTTAACTATAGGCATGACATTTCAGTTTGAGGTTATATATGTGACAGTGGCTCTTTAAACCAATAGTTCTGAGTTATTTCTATCAGAGCTTTATTTAAGTTTATTTGTTTTGCTGATAAGAACTCTGGAATTATATTTCCAAAGACTGGGCTGTTAGTATCAAGGATATCATTAATAAAAACCACCTTGACACAGGTGCCCCTTTCCACGGCGAGCTTCATTTCCACCTCATGCTTATTCTATAGACAGATGCTAATAACAGACTTATCCTGGTAGGTGCTCTGTATCTAATTGTCTTTAAGGGGGTTAACAGGACTTCTGGTGAAGTTTGATGACTTCTTACATCCACAATATTTTTCTTCCTCTTTGTGCAATATAGTCATTCTCCTTCAATGAGAGTTTGTATCTTCCCATTAACTCGTTAACTACACTTGTAAACTGTCACTGAAGCAAGCAGATCTTACAGGAATCTGGACACAATGTTGGCTTTTATTGGTGAAACACAATTACAAAGGTAATTGGCTGCTATATATCTGTGTGACACTTTCTTGGCATGAGCTTCTCCCATTCCTGGATTGCCTTCCCCTCTTCCACTCCTCCTCAATATGTTTTAGTATTGGAGCCAATAGCCTGGTGACCATTCAGGGGTTATACTTGGCAGGTTTAGAACACAGATGCTGGATTGCAATGTTCAAGGGCTTGCAAGAGTTTTTATATGAAGTTTTCTGAGTGGGTCAGTCTCCTGGACCATGAAGCAATGACAAAATTGCCTTTAAATATGGTGAGTTAACCTGTTGATAAGTCCATTTTGCAGACCTCCAGTTTCTCCTGCTTTATTTTTATCTGGAGACAACTCAGTTCTCTCACCTTCAGAATCATGCTTTACAAGCATTCTTACCAAGATGAGTTGATGACGGACTATTTTATGTAAATTTTTTAAGATGATAGAGTGGCTGGAAGACCACCCACCTAAGCCCCTCTGCAGTCATTGAGACAGATTACCATTTCTGCATCCTACTACAAATAATCCAAAGTGTAAAAGAAAAAAAAAAAAGCCAGGTGGCTGAAGTGGGAAGTGGGGCTAACAGGAGGATGTAAAGATGGCAATTTCTCCACCAGTCAAAGGCAGTAATCACAGCCCACAAAATGCAGACAAATGTAGTCATAGTCTAATCTATGATACTTTCTGAGAGCTCTCTTGAACAAGATCCACTATAAATGAGTCATTCCAGGGTAAGAGCAAACTAGGTACTGCTTCACGTCCTTTTGGAAAATGAAAAACCAAAACAACAACAAAAAAACCCAAAATGAAACCAAATCAAACCAAACCAAAAAACAAACAAAAAACCCCCAAAAAAATAAAACCCAGAAAAACAAACAAAAACAAATAAAACCAAAAAAAACCCAAACCAAACTCCTCCCCACCAAAAACATCAACTTTGGTTGTTCTTTGAAACAGTGTCAGAGTCCCTGGTGAATGTTCTCCTTCAGGTCATGGGCTGAGGAGTAAAGGGGTTTTACCATGAAAGGTGTGAGAGCTCAGTATTGAGGTAAAATTCAGTGAGATGACGTTTTAAAACGAATGTCTCAACAAAAAACAAAAGTGAATTCATCAGACTCTAAAAGAGCTGAGGCTGTGCAAGATGAGATCTGATTTAGATGTTGTGTACTGCTCGAGCTCATCCAAAAGAACAAAATAAGAAAATACACAGTTGGAGAATGGAGGGACTTCTTTACCACTCATTTTAATTTCTTCTTTGCAATTCATTCTTCTTTCCCTCTGATGGATGAATATCTATAAGGTTTTTCAGTAGGCAAAAAAAAAAATAAAAAACCAGATTTTTGTGGGGTGAGAGGTTTGCTTTATTACTGGCAGAACCATTGTCATTTCCATTTTGACTCTGCAGAGCCACAGAGATGAAATTTTCAGCTCTGAATCCAGTGAAGTCAGAAGGATTTAGGGATGTCCACCAGTACTGAAACGTTTGCATTCAGTTCTAAATGAATTTATGCAGGAGCTGGAATAATGTTTAGTTTTTTGCCAGAATACAAAACAAGCCAATCTTCATATTCTTTGGTTTTTATCAATTGGCTAAAAAGAATAATGTCAAAATTCTTCCATTTCTGCTCAGGGAATTTTGAGGCAGGTGTGGAACGCTCTATATTTTTGGAAGGTCCATATGCAATTAGCACAAGTAGGTGTTCAATAATCAATAAGCACATCTGAAAGCTTAATCAGAATGATTATTTGGAGCAGTGTTGCAATCTGTGCATGAAGCAATCTCTTTGTTTTTTGCTCTATTAACCAGAAATTTCTCAGTTTGTTAAGGGTTGAAGAAATGTGATGTCAAAAAGCAAGTCCAAAATACAGATAAATCTGTAACCAGAAAGAATAAGAGAATTCAGGCAATGCTGCACAAAGTCAACAAATTTTAGTCTGACTAAGGACTTTTTTAGGGATGAATTTTAGTATGAAGAAAGATCTTACTAACGCAGATTCATATTTAACATAGGAGACAGATAAAAAAATGTGTGTGTATTTGCACACGTGTGTATATCTTTTCCTACCGCAGATGATTTATTTCTTCTGGAAGCGAAAATAGCTGTGTGATTTAACTCCCTTACTTTGCTTTGCAATTGGCTGTTGATGAACAGAATAACTGTGGCAGCAAATATGTCACGAGCAATCAATAGGTTGTCATCTATTTCTCTATAATATTCATCAGATAACTCAAAACTGAACAAATTCATAAAGCATGTTGTATCAACTTTGCTTACACCAAACACTGCTGGATGTATTAGCTCCATTGGCATCCTTAGGAATTCTCACATTTGAGCAAAGATTCTCAGTCTGGCCTGGGAAGATTTTGTTCCTTTTTAAGAGTAGGGAAGGACATAAATAAATACAGTAGAAATTTCCTTTGATAATCATACATCCTTAACCGCAAGAAAAATTTACCTAGGAAAGCAATGGCTTTTCCACCACTGAAAGATATTAAATCACAATTTTATATATTGTAAAAGAAATGTTTGATGCAAAACTGACTGAGCAAGAAGCTTTTTTTGATTTCCTCTGCTTATGAAAGAGGTTAGACTGTAATTTTCCTTTCTAGTCCTAGAATTTATGAATCTCTGATACTTACAGTATATTTGCAGATGATTTCTAAAAAGGAGGTGGAAAAAGATCAATAATATTCATTGTTAGTTGAATTCAATTTGTTTGCATCACTGTATATTTTCTACATGCAGATCCATCATGCACAAAAGTTATGGAATATTTAAATGCAAGTGTAATTTAAGTGAACATAACCTTTTGATCTAAAAAATAAAAAATCTAACAATAGGAAAAATTGCAATCTGTCGAGACATATTTGAGTTATTTTGCAGTAATTGGCTTGGCAGCAGCTTCATTCACAGATTTCAGTTTTGCAGATTGTCCCCAAATGAATAAAAGGTTTGCTTTGAAATATAATTAATACTGTGTTGAGCTGCAAGACTTTCTCAGATTGTCAAAGGAGTTTGAGGAATGGGAGAGGAGAGGAGAGGAGAGGAGAGGAG
>VXAC01014635.1:284657-301535 GCA_013399225.1 Rhipidura dahli
GAAAAGAAAAGAAAAGAAAAGAAAAGAAAAGAAAAGAAAAGAAAAGAAAAGAAAAGAAAAGAAAAGAAAAGAAAAGAAATAGCTAAACTAAATCAAAAATTTGCTAAAGGGCAGCAGGGAAAAAAAATGGACTGAAACAAATGGCAAAAGCCTTTCAGGCATTTTTATTATTATTATTTTTCTATATCAAATCAACTGTCAACACATAGTTCAATAATGTTCCATGAACTATACAAACAATTTTCTATTGTCAGTTAAGGTAACATATGATGATGAAATATTTGGTCTCACATTGTGTGTACATTGTAAGGCAGATGAGATGAGAAAACCCTATTTTTTCTGAGCTGGAGTCATAAATATCTGCTTCACATACAAATGCATTCATTTGCACTTTAAAGCTATGTGCAAGTGTTTAGGGTTCAAAAAGATTGCTTGGGGAAGCTGCTGACCCAGAGTGAAATGTGCAGCAGAAATGGAAAAGTGGGAGCGATTCTGCTCCTCTTCATAATTAAGGGGTTATTCAACTCTGAGTTCTCAACTGCTCTGTATTTCATTTTTTCCCCCACATTTTCTGCAGCATGAGATTTGGGATTTGCATGCAGGGCAGGGGAAACAAATCCTTGCTGGAAATGAAATGAAACCAGGAATTTGGTGTGTGGGGTAGGACTGTTATCCAATCACATTGCTGGGACGGGGCCTGATGGTCACAGGATATAGACAGGGGTGCTAAGGGCTTTTATTGCCCTCAAAATCCCCATTTTTCCTCTAATGACCATGTGTGTGATTACTGAGGGAAGGTGGATCCTGACATTTTAGGTGCCAAAATCCCATGGCCAAATAAGGACCTTTCTACATAGAAATGTTTGCAAAATTTCCTTGATACTTACCTGAGTCTAATGCATCAACAGTTTACAATGTATTGTTAATGGCTTTGCAGTGCACTTCTCCTATTTAAAAATCAATGGCATTCCCCAGTAGACAGCAGTGAGTACGAACAGCTCAAATCAACACAAACCACATAAAGTCCAGTGGAAATAGAAATGGAACTATGCCTCCTAGGATATTCTTGTGTTGCAGCAAAAATGCTGTTTCCTGCTGAGGTTTCCTCGCCGGCTTTGAAAGGCAGGTCTGGTTGGTATTGCTTCTTCCCCTGGTTTAGTTTTCATTAGAGACATCCACATCTGAATTAGTCATGCTGTATTCCCATCACTGTCAGTAAGGAAAATTCAGGGTTCAGCTTATCCTATGACCATATGGGCTTTTAATGAACAAAAATAGATGGCCACTTCAGACTTTCATGAATTTAAGGTTGAATAAGAAGCAAAATGCTTTTCAGTGTGATTTAAACTTTATTTATGAACAAAATAAGCAATTGCAACAGTTGACGACAGAGCAAGTTTTCTCAGATGAACACTAGATATTCCTAAATGTTCTAGTTATCTAAAATGAGTTCATTTTTCTCCGGAACCCAGAAAGCCAAAATCTTCTTTGCTTTGCCTGGACTTCAAGTGGGTAAATTAAGCACACAAACATCGACAAGAACTGGCTCGTTGCTTCAGCCTGTGTGTAACCTATTATTACTGCTCTGACAGTTCACCAGGAGCTTCACATCATCAGAGATGATTTACAGTGAATTAATTCCACATATTAACCAGATTCCTCTTCTGTTCAGGTAATTACCAGTGAATTAGCTGAAGTACTTGCCTGTGTTGCTTGTCCAAGAGAGTTTGGGGCAGGAAAGGGTGTAGCTGTAGCCTGTGGGCTCCAAGGTAGCTACACAGAGTGGGAAGGATTAGCAAAAATCTGGTACTGAGACAGGCTGATGTACAAAATGAAGCTGTTTGCAAAGGATATTGGGAAAGAGTAGAGAGAAGGGAGAGACTGAAGATGTGGCTTAGTGTATATCCTAAATCTGGCTGGAAGATGGGCTTTGAACAAGCTGTTATTTTCCACACGGGAGTAGCAGTGCTACAGTAAAATGCCAGATTTCATCCATCATAATGTCATGGCTCATATTAAAATGTCTTGAGGGACCTGAGGGAGGGATGGGCAAAAGACATCAAATCAATTTTCAGGCAATTGCTACGGTTTTGAGAACCTAAGCCCTGTGTGATGGCGTTATGGTTGCACAAAGGGAGGCTGTAAATAAGGTCCATATATCAAGAGAAGAAGTAATTTAGCAAAAGGCAGTGGATTTGACTTTTGCATGAGGCTGAACATACAGTGAAGTACAACCAGGTCATCATTCCATATACTCTTTACAGAGATAAGCACCAAATCCATACTTATGAGAAATTAGCACATCAGTGTAGTCCTAAAAGTGTCAACTCCGGAGGAGAGAAGTTCTTGTTTAAAAAAAAGAAAAAAAAAAAGCAAGCTCTTCTAGGGTTATTTTACTTTGTTTAAATTAGCATTAATTATGAGATATGCAAGTCAAACACCATTATATAGCCAGTTTCTTCTGGAAGCTTGAGCATTAAGCTTTTGCAGAAAAAAAAGGACATTTTTACAAGGTGCTTTTAAACAGAGAGAATGGGAAATTAGCCCCAGGATAGTCCTGCACTAGAAATAAGTAGACTTTGAAAGTTTTATAGTCTACATAAATGAGGATAAATAGTTTTTTATGAGTTTTTCAAGACAACAAATGGTCTGTGTACCACAGTGTGCAGGGGGCAATGTTTGTACAAGATCCCCAAGCAGGTGGCTGAGAAGGAAACTGATCTACCTAATGGCTCAATATTTCTGGATGCTGCATCCACTTAGGAACTCTTCTGTTTCCAGGTCTTTCTGTTGGCAAAGGACCAGCATATATGAAAATCTATTCAAGGCATCTGAGTGCCTTCATATTCCATCTGGAAACAGAATCCAGGGAGTTGCTTGTGAAGAGTCTAAGAAAAAATGCTTGTTTCTCAGGTATGTGCCTGTGGGTATTTACCTCCTCTGTGAGCCATGTAGAAGGAAGTGAAAAGCAAAACATCCGTGAAAGCGGGTCAGGAAAAGTGGTTTAATCTGAAATGGTCGTTACTGCAGACATGGCTGACCTTCAACAATCACTAAAGAAAGAATTTTCCTTGTAAATGTGTAGTTTTAATCTTAGGCAAGGAAACATCAAGATTTGCTACCCAGCATCTGTTTATATCTTGTATAAAATCAGCAGCTGGCCTCAATCCTAGCCAAAGTGGACATATGGCTCAATAAAAAAACCCTACAATACTTAACACTAATCAACATACTTGTTGGCACTAGATCTGGGTGAATAATTCAGCTCCTTTTCTGTTTGGTAGCCACACAAAAAAAAGGTGGGGAAATTAGCTACAGCAAAATTTTTCAGCAAAACCAAATAAAATTGCACAGTTATATCTGCTCAAGTGTTTCATCAATACAAACACATAAATTTACTTATTTTCTTTCTAAAGTTAGTTGATATCATTACTTGATCTTTCTTCTGTCAGTGGAGATGATTTGCTTAAGTACAAGATACTCTTCCAAAACATGAAGTCAGTTAGTTCTGGTGAAAGTAAAACCATGCATGTTAAAATAGTGACATAAAATAATATGACATTCTCAAAGGGCCCCTTTTCTTTTTTGTTGTCTTCATGGCTGAAAATAATTAGTGATTTTACCTCTGTTTCCAGAGATTTTTTATTTCTTTTTTAAAGATTTATGTTTCAGTGAATTAATAAATTCATTGTTCATTAGGAAAAAAAACTAATGAACAGATTGGTCAGTACTCATTTTTAATTCCATCATGGACCAATGTGCATGGCAACTAAAATAAATATAGGTTTAATCTCTTTGTGCAGTCTGGTGTCCATTGGATACTGAGAATTTCCTCCTTTGGCTTTATTTGCCATACTAACAACTTCAATGTGTAAATCAGTTTGATGGTTTGTTCTTTCTTTTAGCCCAGACCTCATTATGATACTTATTAGTGTTCCAGTATAAAGTATCTGTCTTTTGTGCACTGCTCATTGTGAAGCAGAGCTTGCTGTGGTCAATAAGAGCTTCTTTATAATGAACAAAGGAGATGCATGACAGTTAAAAAGTGTCTTGGAGCATAGATTATTTCTGATAAATAACAATTTCTGGGTTTGGGTGAGGAGATCTGTTTCTTTGGGTGAGCTGTAAAAAAGAGTGAAAAACTCCTTCAATCATTTCTACAATATCTATGTTTATTTCCCCAGAAACTTTTGTCTAATGAAAATGTAGCTTATCTTACAAAGAGCAGAAGAGGTAGATTGCACTTTGTGAACTCTGATCTACAAATATTTTCCGCTCCAGGAGTCCTTCTCTGATTTTGCACCACTGGTGGAAGTAATGCTATTGATTGCTCAGGTCTGATTTGACAAAGTGTGTTAATGAATGCTGCTGTGTCAGCCTGTTAATATGGCATTAAAGTCAACTCTTTGCTTGAACTTGTGTGCTGGCCTCCAGTTACCATTCCTAAAGGTCACAGGTGTCCCTCAGGTTCCCTATCACCTTTGCCAGGTCTGTACATCTGCAGTGTATTGCCCCTGGCACCCGAAATGGCACCAGATGTCTGTTCATAGGTGAGCGGAGGCATCTCTGAGGACTGGATGCAGTTCCAGCTTCAGATGAGGTGTCTGGGATGTATGCTCACAACTGAATAGGTTCATTTTTGCCCACAGAGCCTTCGAAGTCCTTCAGCTTGTCAAATGAGGGACCAGCTGAATAACTCTCATCTCCACTGAGCTCAGTTCTGTTGACCATACAGACATTTAATATTTTTTGAGATGCTCAAGTGTCTTTAAGATGTTTTCATGATGCTTACAAAAAGAACACCTGACATACAGGAACCTTTGCCTCCTGGAGGAGCAGCTCCAAGTGGGATGCTCAGTGGTCTCTCAACTGGCAGAACATGTCAGAATAAGGACAAACTGATTCAAACCCTTCTGACTGTACTGGAAAATAACTTAGAATTGCCAAGTTAGGTATCTACCAACACTTGATACGACAGCCCCTTTAGATCTGTAGGGCTGGCAGATGTAACACAGACCTCAAGAAGACTCAGGGCCCTCTTTAGCAGGAATTGGATGCCAAGGTGACCTGAGTTACCTGCAGTGCCATTTGATGTGTGTTAGGCAGCTGAATCAGCCCTGTGTCCGTGCTGGATGGTGCAACAACAGTAAATCCTTCTTGCTCTCACAGAAGCCCCTGCAAAATGAAAACAAGTTGTCCAAATCTGAAGCTGAATCCCATCCAGAACAGGGTGTTCACCTTAACTGGGCACACGCAGAACCAATAAAGCTGTTTAAAATGCCAGTCAGAGAATTAAAATAGCCTTTCAATCAAATGTTAATATGCACATGCTTAAAATGGAGTATGTGCTTAAGTGATTTGCTGATTCAGACCTTGAAGTGCTTGGCCAGTCTTTCCCTCTGCAAAGCTCAGATTAGAAAAGCATGTGATTTTCCTTCTTTTTCTTTTTTTTTTTTTCCTTTTTCCCAAGGCAGGAAATAATTTCTCACCTTTTCAAGTGCCACTTTTCTGTGGGTACTGTAAAAATTGTTACATCTTGTGGAAGTGCCAATTAGAGACAATAATTACTTGACTTGTCTGCTTTAGCATTAAAATTGCCTAAAACTCTCTATCCTTGGCAGCTGGGACTTCTGTGCTATTCTGACTTAGGAAAGACACTGTTTTTTTATGGAATTTGTTACAATGATCAACAAGACAGTCATCTAAATTGTAAAACTTCATTGTCCTAAATTGATATTCCTAGTATCTTTATTTCATTTATTAATTTCAGGAATTCTTTCCAGTATAGTTCATATCATCACTTTGGTGATTATATAATATATAATTTAAAATAATTTAAAATAATTCATATGAACTGAAACATACATTTCATGTAGAAAATACTTCTAGATGAAGCTTTCTAAAATTATATCAGGTTTTCATGCCCAAAGTAGTATTTTCAAGGAAGATAAAACCAGTTTGTACTAATGAAAATCTTATTTACTTGAAATCTATGTGTATAAATGAAATGGAGTGAAATGCAGCATTATATTCTTTTATGTTATTCTGACTAAGTTTTCTGGGATGAGAAAGTGGAAAAACTCTAAACGAGCTAAAGCATTTTGACATATTTCTGCATTTTAGCACATCCCCTACAATCTTAAAAATCCTACAGGTATTTTTTCTGGAAAGCTTTTATGAGCTTTTAATAATTCTCATGTGTAAAATAAAAGATCTGTTTTAGCTGCATGTTAGGTACTTTCACTGGAAACTACTTCCAACCAAATTTTACAGGGGGGTTTTGGGGCTTTCTTAAAGTATTACAGAATATTTTTAGAATTATTCAACACCACTTCTGTCTAAAAATGTGTATGCAGAGGTGGGAGTTGATTAATGGTGCTAAAAACACTTTGTGTAGGATCTTATGCTAATTATCCTTTATACCTTAACCTCTGTCAGTTTTAACAATCTAAATTAGCATTTTCTCTTAGGAGTAGAGGAATGTGAGAATTGTGAAATTGGCTCAGTAAGCTGAATTAACAGTGCGAAAATTGAGATGTTCTGTCTTTCCATATTAACATCTGCTTCCTGTACTAAATGTGATGTTCTAATCCAAGTGTTGGAGATGAAAAAAAAAAAAAAAGGAAAAAAAAGAGAGAGGAAGAAAAGATGGGGCGAGGAAAGAGAAATTAAAATTTTGCTACATTGTAAAAAAGTGTAATTGGTGACAATTGTTATCAGCAGTTCCAGGTAATCATGTCTGGAATAATGGATTTTTGACATGCAAGTCTTGAAAATTGGTTGCATTATTGTTGATGCAAATAGTTTAGTTTCTTTCCTATTACTGCTGCAATATAATGGAACACAATCTTATAGGCAGTGGGTGATACAGACAGAACATTGCTCAGATAAAATCCTGATTACAAATGTTTCCATTTGGTTTATTTTATATTCTACTAGGAACATAAGTCTATCTGGGCTCATTACATTATTAAACTAAAACTCCACAATTATGAAGAAAAAGGGAAGCTTTTATTATCATTTCCTCTCCTAAAATTTGCAAGGATTATTCAGATTTTAGGTCTTAGTGAGCTGATAAACAGCAGTAATCAATGGCAGCAAGAAGAAATTTGCGTTTTCAAAATATAATGATCATTGCCAGTCCTGTGAACTGCCCGTTGTTGCTCTTTATTATCACAATCAATACTGTCTAAAATGTTTCTGGGCTGCCAGGATGGCATCTGTGCCAGAAGCAGCTCCCAGGCAGCAGCAACTCGCTCCAGATGAGTGCAAGTCAAACTTCAACTTCCTACGGGCTCTGCTTACCATTCCTGGGAGCACGAGGCTGGAATGAAAAATGCCTAAATCCAGTCAATGGTGGAAGGTACAAGTTTTTTTCGCAGAATTCAGGCACACCAAAATTTAAAAGTAAATAAAGAAATAAATAAGAACAAAGACATCAGCAACTCAGCGACAGCTACTGGAAAGATGTTGGGACAAAGAGAGACGTGTAAGCCACACCAGGTGGCTGATGTCACATTAATCCAGTCCGAATGGAACCAGGGATGGTGATGGCTCCCTGGGAAAAGCTGCTTCCACAGGGCTCCAAGCCCTCTGTGCTCTGGCTGGACAGGAGGATATGGGAGCAGCAGGTTTTAGTTCCAGAGTTGCTTCCAGCTCACAGATTTTCATGATGCTGATGGCCTGAGCTCTTGGAGCAAACTCAGAGGTTGGAGAGAGCTGGTTCAAGGCTCAGTTCTCATCCTTCCCTCCTTGGCAGGAAGAAAAGAGGGGAAAGAATTTCCCACTTCTGTGTTCCTTACAGATTTTGCTCAGACTTGTAAGAAAGATAGAAATAATGAGATTGGCCCCCAGTCATCACTTTATTAAAATAAAAATCCTTCCTGACAGCCCAAATGTTATCTTTAAAATCTTATTACTTGTCAGAATACACTTTTGTCCTATTCCTAGCTAAGAACATTTTAAACGATTTATTTTATTTTTTTCATCCCTGCAGGATTGCCATATACAGCCCCTCAGAAACGTTGTATCACTTTTCAAGAATTCAGTTCAAATTGAATTTCCAGATCTTAAAGGGACTCCTGGCAAAAGAGATTACAAATACAAAAACACAGGTGGCAGCATGGATGCCCCAATTATGGTATTTACATTCATGCTTCTTTGTAAACTAGCACAATCCAAGACATCAATAAAATAGTTCTGAAAGATCCGGCTGAGTGGAATTGTAAACGAGTTCCTATCCCCACTGTCATTTTGAGGGCAAGCATACACTCCCATTAGGCATCTGCTTAGGAAGCACCACTCCCAAGTGCAATTATCACTCCAGCCTGAGATTTGCTTATCAGAACTGCTTTGGGCCTGACTGAGCTGGAGTTCATTTCCCCATAGCTGCCCCCACATTGCTGGGCTGTGCATTGGTGTCTAGAAAGATGCTGATAACACCCCAGTGTTTGGGAGCTGCTGGGCAGAGCTGGCACAGCACCAGCGCTGCCTCTCCAACATTGCCCCTTCACCAGCAGGCTGGGGGTGAACAAGACCCTGGGAGGGGACTCAGCCAGGACCCTGACCCAAAATGACTGAAGGGACATTCTGTACAACATCTGCTCCAATATAAAAGCTAAGAAAAGGAGGAGGAAGGGTTAGCCATTCATTATTTACAGTGTTTGCCTTCTGGAGCACCCTCTCCATGTGATGAAGCCCTGCTTTCCGGGATGTGGCCGAACATCACTTGCTGATGCTTTTTTTTCACCCCCTCTTTTCTTGAGCCTGCACAACATTTTGCTTTGATTTAGTAAATTTATCTCAATTTTAGTAAACTTATCTCAACCTACAAGTTGTGTCCCATTTTATTTTCTCTGCCCTGTCCATTCAGAAGGGAGGGTGGAGTGATAGAGAGGCTTTTTGGGCACCTGGCATGCAGCAAAGTTCAACCCATCCCGGTCTTTTAAGTTTATGTGGCCTTCAAGCAGAGACTAAAGTGTGAAGCCTGCTCTGTACTGGCTACCCCAGAATGTCAGGAAATACAGTGTTCAGGGAAACCTCTACTTTAGTGGGTTTTTTATTAAGTTGCATAATGACCCAGGCAAGGCACCAGTAGCTATAATACAGAAGCAGATATTTCTGTCCCTACTGCCAAGTTAGGGGTCTCTATTATGGCTGGTCTTGATGATCTTATAGGTCTTTTCCAACCCAAATGATCCTACATTCTAGGCTTTATTCTGCTGCCCAGCTCACACCAGGCTTGTACCAGCTGAGCAAACAGGCTTTTGCACCACTATTTGCTAGTTTCTCGTCTAGCTCTCTAAGCTGGATGTTCACTAAACATTATATTTACATTTTCTTTTAGCATTGTTTGAACACCTGCAATAAGAATGTTGCTATAACCTGACAATCACATCCTGGTAGACATAAAATCAATTCTAAAGCACCTGTGAATTTTCCCTGGTTTCTTCCACTTTATCCTAAAGAACAGTAAAAGTGACAAATTGCAGCTTAGTTTCTCACCAGAAACGATTTCTTCCCAAACACCCAGAAATGCTCAACAGGATCATGCACAATACCGACTCCACGATCAAAGACAAATCTTTTCCTGTGCTAACAGGCAAGTCACCCCTTTGAAACCTCTTTTTTAATCCTGGATATCACAATCCATACTAGCTAGTCCTTGCACCTGTTCTTCAACTGGGAGATTGGCATGGATAGAGTAACATCAGCTCTGCTGGTTCATCTGCCTTCTCCTTACAAAGTTCCCATAGTTCCACCCTGGGCAATCCCCTGCCCCTGAAACCATCTGTGACCAGAACCTCTTAGGACTGGGATATTTATGTCTAAAGCTATGAGAAGAAGATGGTTCTGGAACTGTCATATTACATGTGCTCCAGTGCTGAACCTTTTTGGGAAACTTTATTTTTATTGAATGTATCTGTTTTGTGCTCTGCAATCTCTTGGGGGTGCAAAGACAAATTAATTTAATAATAGATTGAGTTTCTACCAACATCTGTTTGCAATCTGGCCAGGCTGTTATAAATATCACTTCCCTGTGTATCAAAATGAAGTCTTGTATTACTTACACTTCTAGAAAACATTCCAGAGCTCTTTTGCTTTGGAAGGATTTTCATTTTATTTTATAATTTTATTTTCTAAAATTGAATAATAACAATTTTGGACCTCATAAAGCAGTGAATTACCATTCCCCAGATTGTAACATATGCAATAGGTATTATGTGGTTGCAAAAGGCCTGAATAAAATAGGAAAGACAGATGCCAAGCCAAAATTACGTTTTTTTCATTCCCTTCCTTTGGGAAAAAAAATGGAAAACAGCCAGTCTTATTAATCCAATAGGGGTTTTTCTTTTCTTTTCTTTTCTTTTCTTTTCTTTTCTTTTCTTTTCTTTTCTTTTCTTTTCTTTTCTTTTCTTTTCTTTTCTTTTCTTTTCTTTTCTCTTCTCTTCTTTTCTTTTCTCTTCTTTTCTTTTCTTTTTTCTTTTCTTTTCTCTTTGGTTCTTTGAATCATGGTGATGTTAAGGGAGAACCACTATTGGTAAAAAGGAGTCCAAACAGTAGAATTAGTTCAAAGAGAAAGGGCCAAGAGACAACCAGCTCAGTACTTTCAGGTGTTGGGCACCATCCCTCAGCAAATCACATCAACTTGTGGCTTTCTGAAATGCCAATGAAGAGCTTGTGCTCAAAAACTTTGTCAGATCAGGGGCACAGACCTCAGCGCTCAGCCTTTCTTGTTGAAAGAGGACTGCTATTGTAAAGAAAATCTTATGATGATGGTGATGATGATGACTATTACCGTGATTAATAAATTATTATTTAAATTTGGGTTTCCTGTCTTGCAATTACAGAGGGAAAGTCCAACTCTGAACACTCTGGCACAAGGTAAGCATCCTGCTGTTTCCCTCATGGCCAGTCATTCCCCAGGGCTTGACTGCATATTTTAAGTACCTCTCACCTCTCAGGTTGGGGGAAAGTGAGGTCATGAGCATCTCAAATTATAAGGTCCTGGCTGTAAGGAAAGAATGGTAATTGCCCAGTTGCTGAGAGGTGTTTGCTTGAAAAGTGTTATCCTGAGTTTCTTTGACAAATGATGGTGGATAAAGAGGCAGAAGCACAGGGATCTCCACAAACCCACCCACCACCTGTAGCCCATCTGCTTAGAAACAGTGGGCACAGGGAACTAAATATTTAAAGTTGTGCTTAACATATACCTAAACAAAAACAAATTCCTAGTCCTAACACACTAGCTCCAAAACCTCCACTGTTTTTAGGGTTGACCTCACATCCTTGAAGGATGGAGCTCTCTAGGTGCCCTTGCCCATGGCAATGAAGCCTGATACTGATGAGCAGCACAGCAGAAGAACACTTTGCTAAATATATAGAATTTCAGGATTTTTTTATTCTTTAAGAGATGGATTCTTTCTTTCCTTTAAAATAATAAGGCAACAGTGTACTAGTTTGGGCTGGACATTACTATGGTTCAATACTCCCCCGACTTTGTTTTTCTTACATGTTTTCTTCCAGCCTTTGCAGGTCACAGTTCCATAAGATGCTGCCTGACCATTAGAAGCTATTTGGAAAAATGTGACCTGAGAGTGCAAACACTCTGAAATAGATGGAGATTAATTATATGGGATTATAAAGAGGCAAATGAGAACCTAATGGAAAGTCAACGCACCTGGGTTTGATCTGTTATCTGAAAAGAAAAACTAACCAAAAAAATACCCCAAAACCCCAAACAAAAACCCAAACCCTGTTGTATGATCTTGGACAAATCTATTTAAGTCTTTTTTCTTTCTTTGTTGGGTTTGTTGGCTTTGTCAGATTTGTCCTTTTAAATACAATGTTCTCTGGGACAAGGACTGTTTTTTTCTTTGTCTGTACAGTGTCTAAAACAAGGCACTTCAGCCTTGGTGGAAATCTTCAAGTGGAATTGCGGGGATAGTAATTATGGAGTCTTTGTATCCAGTGTCACAAGCACTAAATGAGTTAATAGAGAAGTGTCAGTATTAATATTGAAGGAAGAACAACAGATACAGCCAAGAGGGGAAAAAATCACCTTCAGTGTTTGAAAAATCCATAATAGAGGAAGTGTTTCTTGTGGAGTCTGTTTTATTTAGACAATAAGACATTTGTTCAAATTACAATAGACATTCAAACACTTCTTATTAGGAACTTTAAAAACCTGAAGGAAGCTTTCTTTCCCTTTTTTTTCCATTGAAGTGTACAAGAAAGAGAGAAAAGCTCTTGCTTTCGTCTTGCCCTGAGAGAGACTTCCCTACCAGCAAGAGAAACATTTGCTAAATATAATGGTTTATTTTTTATATCAAAGGGTTTTGACCATGCCCATTCTTTATAAATATTTTCCAGCTTATTCTGTGTCCTTTCCTTTTTCTAAAGAGCCTCAGCTGCTCAATGTGGAAGGTGACAATGAGGCTCAGAGCAGTGCAGTGTACCAAATGCATTGTGCTGAATATCTGTATGTGTTTGAGAATGATGAAAATGAGAGAACCTAAGTTTGCACTGCTGGAAAGGAAAGCATACAATTGTGCAGTTCTATTGATATAGAAGTGTTCTCTGGGTTCACAGGCTAAGCCTGTTGATGGGGAATGAAAGTGTTTACATATCTTAATTTCTTTGAGGAAGAATATTTACCATTCTAGCTCCTCACTGTGAATAGAGAGCAGGGTTTACATGGTCACCCAAAGCAACAAAGGATTTCAATGAGTTTGCAGCATAATTTCCTCAAGCTTTCAGGATAGTGCAGCAGTAGGAAAATAGCACATCTAATAAGCTGCTTTTTGTGAGAAAGCTGGAGTTAGGAAGATGTGGACTAAGAGAAGGATCCGGCAAATACTTGTACTTGTAAGTAGCTCTTATGCTCTTAACATATAAGCATGAGGTGTTTGGAAAGTCCAATTCACTTCAGTTGGACCACTTATGTGTTTAAATTGGACACATGCTTGGTGTTCTGCTGGGCTGGCATGCCCAACCTGATGCTTGCAGTGGAAATGAGGAATGCATTTGATTATCATGAAGAGAAGCAATTCTCAGGACAAAGGGATTAGACTGCAGGAAATTCCTACCCTTGTGTGGAAAAACTAGATTGCAACATTTATCCTTAGAAATATCCTTTCAAAACATATGGCATTTTCAGCAGGAAATTATGTGAGCATCAGTTTATTATCATTTAAAAATACCAGAAAAGATTTGGGCAGTTTCCTCTCCCCTCTGTGATCCCATTGATGAGAAGAAAATCCCATGAGGTCAGTGGTAATAGGATGTCCTAGGTTACAATAGATGTATTTAACTATTCAATCACCACCAGCTGTGGGCCATTAGCTGTTATCACCTGCTAACGACCCACCCCTCATAACAGACAATGGGCCATCAAGAAACCACCACATGACTCCGTGGGCTTATCTCATCCTATTGTGAGATGCTCCACCCAGGAGGGGGGAGCCGGGCATTCCCACCTGGATATAACTCACCCTTAGAACTGCCTGGCCTCAGCCCTGTCTGCTGGGTGACCAGAGGACAAGAGCCACCACGGACCTTCAGCTGGAGACCAGACCTTCCATTGGATCATCACTTCAACTGCATCACTTCATCTGGACTGCTGTCACCACCCTAACAGGGTATCAGGTTGTATATGACTTTGTCTGTGGTTTTTCCTTATATTATTTTGCTTGTTTCTAATTTTTTTCTATTAATTTCAATTTTGACTTGTGATCTCCCACTGGTTTGTTTTCAAACCACTACATAGGACAAGCCTGAATTTGCAGACCTGAGCCTGTTCCAGTAGCAGATGAAAAAAAAACAAAAGTTGTTTGCCTTCTCTCACTGCCCCATATCTACATGGTTTTGGCTTCAAAGCATCCCTGTCATTTCTGTGCAAGAAGCAAGATTCACTGGGCTCCTAAGATTCATGGTTCCGGGATAATCTTTTAGTGATATTTTCCAGAAAAAAAGAGCACACACTCCTGAAATGTCAATCCTGCTTGATACAGTTAAGGATCCTATGTCACTGTAAGTTGCCAGAGCCACTATAACATAACACAATGTTAGATTATACATGTTTGGTTCTGTTCCCTTATTCTGCTTCACAAAACTGGAGGAGGACAAGGTCTGGTGGTGGTTTGCTTTGGGTTTTTTTGGAAGATATTTTAGTAATCTGTCTGCACTGCATTTGGAAATGCAATTAACTTCATCTATTTGGACTGTTCTATGCAGGCATCAAGTGCTAAGGAAAAAGTGCTAAGAAAATTCACAAAAACTTTTGGCTCTTTTGCACAGCAGCTGGCTGAACAGAGAGAGGGTTGGGGTTTCTTTTTGGAAGTGGACAGGCCTTTGAAGTCAGCAAAATAACTCTTCTGGTTTAGATTCAATTTTCAGTCAATTGTTGGTCAGATTAGCTGTAGGACTGCAAGTGTCTTACTGGCGATGAGCTAAAGCAATTAGATGCCTGAAGCTTGTCATCTCCTTGTTAACAGGCTCCTGGGTATGCCTGCAGCCCCCTTATTTGCAGAAGACTGTAATTCAAATGACATCTGTGAGTTATTTATAGGAAACCAGTGCTGGAGCTGCAACCCATATAAAATCAGCCACTATTTGAGTTCCCTGGCTGAGACACAGTCTCAAAGTCTCCTGTGCTTCAGGATGCTCTTGACATCCAATGTAGGGTCAAGACTAACCTGTGGTTTTTGATTTTGTCTTTTGTCCAGCTGTATTCAGAAATCTTTCTACTACTCTCAGTTCAAAACTCTATTGGGGGCTCAGGCCTGGGAATGCTGGGTATAATGAATTGAAAAGGGTGCAGAAATAATAGGGGTTAGGAGCAGCCTCAGGACCCTCTGCCAGCAGAGAGCCACCAGCCAGCCTTGCAGAGCTGGTGCTTGCCAGAGGATATTCACACACTCGGCTCACAAGGAAAGCGCTCAGGCACCGGGCAGGAAATTTGGTCACATCTCTGCTCAGTCAGCTGCAGAGATGGAAATGCTGGGTAACAGCAACATTAACTGTGGGAAAGCAGCAGTGTCACTCACAAGCAGACACATTTTCTCTGCTTGTTGAATTCATCTGCTGGTGTCATTACTCGGTGGCTGGTGCTGCTCCTTCTATCTCCACGACGGCGCCAGATCAAACCTTCTTCCTTCCCTCCTGCAACAAACAGGAATAAATCACACCAGCTCAGCTTGTCTAGTCCAGAATGACACCTCCTGGGTTAAGCCTACAGAAAAAACATGACATATTTTCTTACTTTTAATCATCAGATTCCCTTTTTATAACTTCCCCTTCATTCCTGTTCCAACTCCTTCTCCCTTAAAAATTACCTGAAAAGAAATAATCTTCTAGTCAGACGCAGATATTTAAGTTTGAGCTGAACAAATTTAATCAGTGCATAGAACTAAAAACTAGAATTGTGTGAGTCCCTTGGTCTTAATATGTGTTAAAAGTGTTATTTAGGAACAGGTGTAATTTACTTCACAGCATAAAATTTATCAGATCAGTGCATATCAAAATGATACATGAATGATGAGATTATGGTAATTAATTAATCACCTAAATGTATGTTTAAAGTGACGCTTGACAGAGAAGATCCAAAAAGTTCAAAATTAGTCATTAATCCACACAAAATTGCATATATCTGAGCACCATTTCTGCGTATCTTTCATAATTCTTTACAAATACTAATAAAACAAATATGCTTTGACTCTGGAAAATAACCTTAAAAGCATATTGGGATCCATTTTTATTACCTCTGAGTTATCTCTAGGATAAATATGTTTGTGTTATGCACAGGGAGATGCCAGATTGACACATCCATTCAGGAGTGCCAAACTATGTTCACCCTGACTGCTGAATTGCTTCCAGTGAGAGGTTCTGTCACCGGATCTTAATTAAGCCTACTGTTGATAAATCTCAAACCAGATTGAACACAACACATTCTTCATTGCTACAGTCATTCCTCAGTGACACTCAGAACCAGAAGGGGAGCCAGTTGTTAGTTATAGGTACAAACTACTCATGCTTTGATATTATAAAGTATTTAGGATGCTGTGATTGCCTCTGAAAACCTCAATTAACCATTGTTATCAGTTTATCATTTCTCATTCTTGTGCAAGTGAGAATTTATATATTTATTTATCTGTCCATATATTGATATGTCTCCGTGTTTGCTAGCGGTCCCACCTCCTGCTCCAAGAGAGGTCTACCCAATACACTGGATGCAGTCCAGAAATTAACTTAAAGTCTAGAACTCAGCTTCACCCCTGATCATCTGCTTCCAACCTCCTGCCATGGACAGAGACATCTTCCACCAGACCAGGTTGCTCAGATCCCCATCCAGCCTGGCCTTGAACACTTCCAGGGATGGAAAATCCACAACGTCTCTGGGCAACCTGTGCCAGTGCTTTATCATCCTCAAAAGTTTTTTTCCCCCAATTACATGGTAACATCAGGAGTAATTTCCTGTCTTTCATAAATCCTTAGTTCCTTGAATGTGAAATTAGCTCCTGTTCCTGTAATTCTTTTCTGTGCTTGAAGGATGAAAAGAATGGAAACACAAAAAATTTGTTTCTGAGCATGCACATCACAATAAATTAAATTTACATATGTCCAGGAAAAAGGAAAGAAAAACCCTAAAAAACCAAAAAAAAAAAAACAAAAACCCCAAAACCAAAACAAACAAAAAATCCAAACAAACCAATAAAACCATCCAAACAAAAAATCCAAACAACCCAATAAAACCATCCAAACAAGAAAAAAAACCCAAATGAAAAAAACAAAGATACGAAAACCAACCAACCAAAAAAAGCAGCAAAAAAACCCACAGAAAAAGACAAACAAAAGTCCAAAACCAACCAACAAAAAAAA
>VXAC01014635.1:301574-333817 GCA_013399225.1 Rhipidura dahli
AAAAAAAAAAAAAAGGCAAAACCCCAGACCCAGCAATTTTAAAAGCAAAATATCTAATTAGAGACTTAACATTTGGACTGGCAGACTAGATAACTTTTTAAGTTTTTTGATAAGCAACTTTATTCTCTTTCCATCTACTCACTTAACATCTATGGAGAAACATTGGTGATTGAGCTGTGGGGATCAGGCAGATAGAGATTTTTACCTCTGGCACAAAAATTCCAGTCCATTAATTTCTCTGAAAATCCAATGTCATGATGTGTGCACTGCAGCCAAAAAATGGCAGTGGTACATGATTGGTATAGTAATAATATTAATATTTATGTTCTGGATGACAGGATAGTGGTTTGGAAATTTAGGAGCATTGTAAGTGACTTCCAGTGTCTCTTGCCAGAGAACCGTGAACCCTTCAAAGGTGGTTCCAGACGTTTTCCCATGTCCAAAAAAATTTCTCCTTTTCTTTTTTGTTTGCAAGTTTTGTCTGCTTGATTTGTAAATTATCCAGGGTGGAGAGTGTCTTGTTATGCACAGAAAGGGGTCTTGATCTCAAAGGAACTCCATGATATGCCTTAATTCAAAAATTCAGATAACATTAATCTCATACATCTTTATCCCTGTTTAACCTGGTTTTGAGTATGGGCAAAGCATCTAATTTGGTGAGCACATTTTCAAAATGAGAGCTATCATCTGAATTGCTCTCAGCTGCTGATTTCAATTCATTTTATGGTCACCTACTGATAAAAAGTGAGCTTCATTTACAGAACAGAATTGTTTTGAAGTTGGACTAATGCATCTGGACTTAATTTCCAAAATATTTTTAGTGCACTTCAGTGGAACAGCCTGGTGTGGCCAATGTAGCGTGGATCAATATTTTGTCCATAGGACAAAATTCAAGAGATCCATAAAAATATTTGACATGGTAGTACTGGCAACACAGCCAACTAAACCTTTTGAAAAGTCATTTCTGGAGTTTAATGTATACAATCTTGATAAACTGATGAAAAGTTAAATGTTTGATTTTACCATAATGGTTTTGTTTGAGCTATTTGGCTCTGCATGTTAGTAAGATCTCATAAATCACTTGGATAGAACTCAAAAATTGCCAAGCAAAGACAAATGGTGTATAAAACACTTCAAAGTGTCATGCAGAAAACAACTCCAGGCTTTCCCTGGCAACTTCCCCGATCTCATGTTAAGCCTTCGTACAGCGAGCACCAAAACACTCTCACTGACTTGCCTTTGCTTTCAGCATCAGATCTCACTTCTGCAGCCAGCGCTGCTCACAACAGCCCAGACAGAGACAAAATTTAAGCTTCCTGTTCCAGATGAAGAAACACATCCAAGACGTGATGAGCTTGGCACTGGTGATGGAGAAAAGCAGCAGTTACTGCACGGAGTGTGAACAGAGATGTGAGTGGAAGGTGCATTTGGAGTCCAACTGCTGGGGCCTATGATCAGAAGACAAGGATCCAAGGATGAGATCTCCATAGCAGAGGGACTAAAGCTTGGGGCCAGAGGTGAGAAAAGAAGCTTTAAAATCTCACACTTAACACTTTTCATGTGGGTCCATGTTCCTGCGCATGCAGCAGAGCATATCTCCTCTGGAGTAGTCTTTGTCATTTGGGTTAAGTTGTTTAATAAAACCAACCAAAAAACATCATGAAAATGCAAGGAGCTTGAAAGCTTTATTTGGGCACTGTAGGACCTAGATAATGCATAAATTCTCTACTCATTATTTCTGAAAAATTTGCAGCTGCCCTCTTACCAGATTTTTCTGATTTTCTTCCAAAATGAGAAATATCCCTGACTGTTTAGCATAGAAAGGAAAAGAGAGCGTTAAAGCCTAAGTGATGAAATAGCAGACAAAGTTGATGCCAGGGGCAGGTTGGTGTAAGTCTGCCCTATAATTATGAAATTATACAAAAGATAACTTCCTAATTTGGCACTGATTATTTTTTGACTTCATAAAACTACAGGGATAATTCATTCATTGCCCTTTTCTGCTTTTTTAAATTAGGTGCTCTCAAGAAATCCCTTCTTCAGCATCAAAGTTGCTGTGAAGCAGGAGTAAGACAAGCTTTTTTTCTTCTCTTAATTATTTTAGATAATGATGGCAGGGTACTGAAAAGTTTTCCTTGATGGGGAAAAACTTTCTGCAACTTCAGAGTACCCCAACTTATATAAAACTGCTGAATAAAGGTAAAGCAAAGTTAAGGCAAAGTTAAAGCAAATGGAAATGCTGTCATAGACCCACAGATGCAAGAGCAAAACTTGACATAATACTCCTAGGTTGTCCTAGTGCCTTCAGCACAGCGGTGTCCTACAAGATCCCTGGCAAGTTCTGATCTCTGCACTCTTGTGCCCAGTGACAGGACACAAGGGAATGGCCTGAAGCTGAGCCAGGGGAGATTTAGGTGGCATATTAAGAAAAGATTTTTTCACCCAGAGGGTGTTTGGGCACTGGAACAGGCTCCTCAGGAAAGTGGTCACAGCCCCAAACCTGACAGAGCTCAAGGAGCATTTGGACAACGCTTTTAGGCGTGTGGTGTGACCCTTGGGGTATCCTGTGCAGGGCCGGGAGATGGACTTGATGATCCTGATGAGGCCCTTCCAATTCAGCATATTCTGAGATTCTATGACTCTGTAATTTCCCTGTCTACTCATTTTATAGTAAGCACTGGATAAATTGCATTAACAGCCCCTGAAGCAGAAACAGGGGTATCCCAGCTCCAAGAGATTCTGACTCACCCCAGCCTTCTGCTTTCAAAAGTCTTGCACATCTTTCTGCACCCTCTATAGGTGTCACCTCCTCTTCCTCTTCTGCCTCCTCTGGCTCCTCTTCTTCCTTCTCGTCCTTCTCCTGATATTTTGCAGGAAAATGCCTATCATCAGCTCTGCTTTACACTGAAAATCAATCAGTGTTCTCATTCTGAGTGTGCTCATCACACTGCCCCCCAAGGGATGAACGATGGAGGAAAGCTTTGCTGATGTGTCCTGGGCAGACCTGGCAGTCAAACGTTGAGCCCTGCCAAAGTGGTGGCAGCTTTGGAGACAGCTCAGAGACTGCCAGGCATGCTGGGAATTATTTAGTGGAGACACAAGCGCCAGCAGATTTTCAAAAAAATCTAAATATTTATAAACTTACTCTGTGCAGGTGACCTGAGAACAAAGTGATACAGTGAATGACTGAAAACTAATGACCTGTAGTCACACCTGGGTATTCTGAGCATCCAATTTAATGCTTAATCTCAAGCACTTTCACAGATCAAGTGGGACTTCAGGCTTGCACTTGCATTGCCAAATTGCAAGTCTCCACTCTTTTAACTTGACACATGTCTAATAAAAAATTGCATGTGAGGAATCAGACTGATGCTCATCTTGAGCGTGTGTTCTTTTCATTGATGCTAACTTTCAGCTTCATTCTAATTTTTTTCATTGGATGTTGGGAATAAAAATGTTTCTGAGGCACTGGCTATAGTCATCCCTCTATTGTCACACACAGCATTAGGAGGGAGAGTACAGCTGAAAGAAGAGAGGAACATTTGGGATCCCCAAGTAAAGAGAAATCAGTTAAAATTCTAAAAAATTATCAAAGTGACCAAGTATCTCTGTCTTGAAGAAAGAAATGAAAAATAATTTCATTAAATGATCAAAAAATATTATATTTATCCTTTGGGTTTAAAGGAAATATTTTAAATGAGAGGAAGAGCATTTCTGATATTAACTTTCTTTTTTAAATACAATCATTTATATGGAAAAATGTCTTCTTATGTGTTCCCACTATTCCTGTTTGAGATATTAAGACTAGAGAAAATGTTGACAAAAACCAGTGTCAAAAATGTGTCCAAACTAAATCATTATATTTTCCCTCATTTTCCGCTGTTTGTCATAAAAAGGATTAATTCCAAAATGCTTTCAAATTTTCAATGTAGATTCTATGTATAAAGACATAATGGGAGAGAGTAAAAGAATCCCAAAGTAACTCTAAATCTCAAAGAAAGGATACACAAATTAAAGCTCTATTATTCCACTGATGGGTTTGTTCTACAGAATTGCATGGACTTCATTACAAGGTAGTCAAGAGTCATAATTAGAATCTACTGAAAAAGAAAAATGCAGAAAAAAAATTACTGTCCTTTTTCTTATGATCCTAAAGAAGCTCAGACTCAAATATCAGTTATTCTGCTGCAAATTAGAAACACTCTAAGCACGTGAGTGGGAATGAAAATAAAACTGGTACTACCTGTTAGTCCACTGCTAATAACCCCACCCTACAAAGCCCAAGGTCTTTTCCTAATAACTCTGGATGTAAAACCTGCTGCTCTCTGCAGAGGGGGCCTAATGAAAGCTGCTTCCCTGCAATTTGAGATCCTGCCTCCCTCCACTTTTCCACTTCAAAATATGGTGTGGAGCCACTGAACTACAAATTCTTTCCTGTAGTACCAGCAAGGTCCCTGTGGACCCCACATCCCTCACCAGCCCTCCAAACAAGGGCTACTCATGCTATGGGTGCTACTGTCCCATCACTCATTATTCACTCAACCATTCATTCATTGAGAATCACAGAAAATATTTGAATTTTAGAAAAATCAAGTTTGAAAAAATTCTCTCTGTATAGCTACTAAGAAGTTCCAAGGTTTTTCTGAGTAAAAATTGTAATTATTGAGTATTAAATTTACTTTCATCAGAAACCACTATAGAAATTATTTTAGTACTATTTTATAGTAGTAATTTTTACAAGACCTTTCAATGCATTAAATTTTTTCTTTAACAGTGTGTTAACCTAGGATAAGGAATCTCTGCGAAACAACTCCTTGATTTATATAACAAACGACCTGGCCTTTACAAATCTACACAATATAAATTTGCCTTGTTTTTCAGAGCTAAAATAGTAACACTTCTATAAGGTTTGGTATCCTCTATCTAATTCCAGTACATATCTCCTAATTTAGTAATTTCAGAGTATCCACTGGCTGCATAAGTGCTTATTGAAGATGCATGTTTACCTATTTTAATTTTTCTGCCTCTGGAAGTAAAAATTTGCCCAGAGTCTCATTGCATTTTAGGACATTATTTTCCTAAATTTCATTTGATGTCTCTTTATAATAATTTTTCCCCTACTATCCAAATGAATAAAGCACCAAAAAAAGACTGATGGCTTTGAGTGAACCTTTTCAGTTATTTTGATTTTGAGAAACCAAGAGCAATTTTCAAATCCATCTTTGTTCCATTTACAAAGATATATAGCTACAATAAGAAGACATTAAGAGTTTTTGGTTGGGTTTTTTTAATCAAACTTTGGCCGTGAGCATGGAATTCATTGTACCAAATTTTAGGCATTTAAAAATTAGACACTGACTTCTGAACTACTCAGCGTAGGCAGGATGTTCATTCGTAGTCAATTAAAGAAAAAGATGTTTCCAAGGGTGATTCATCTGATCTGAGCTACCTGTTTTAGGCTGAAATGTCTCTTGAATGCCTGTTTCTCTCCACTGACTCAAGGAGAATTCATTCTTTTAAACACTAGATTACTCCTATGTCTCATCTCCTGGGTATGTATTTAAAAAATTACTTCCCTGGACCCACTTCTCCAGTTTTCAGTGTGGGAATTTTGAAAGTTATGACTGACTTCACAGTGATGGAGGTAGAAAATCTCCTGCTAATTTCAGCAGAGAAATGTCAGGACAAGAATATTTTCAAAACCAAGCAATTTATGCAATTGTCTGCACACAACTGATGTGGGTTTTTTTCTTTCTATTTAATTTGGAACAATTTGTGAAAAGTAATTGAGTTACTTAAAGCATAAAAACATTATAAAACTCACTGTTGGTGTTTTGATTCAATTTTCCATTCCATCTTCTACAGATGAAAACAAGCCTGAGCAAGCTCTTAGGTTTTATCAGAAACTCAGTGAACAGTTACCTGGCTGGATCCTCCATTTCTCAGTGAACTGAGCTACCATTTTTTTAACTGTGCCTGTGTATAAAATTCTCTCTAACAGAATGACTGCATTAAAAAAGGTCAGTTTAAATGGAATACAAAGAGAGAATACTACAAAATGAGGGTAACACAAAAATAGAATGGGTTGCTCAGTTGTGGTTTATTCCTCATTGGTCAAGGTTCGACTGGATGGGACTTTGAGCAACCTGATCTAGTGAAAGGTGGAAAGGTGTCCCTGCTTGTGGCAGGTGGGTTGTAGTAGATGATCTTTTTACTACCCTTTCTAAATCAAACTATTCTGTGATTTTATAACTCTAGGAATTCATTTGACATTTTTCAGATGAGGATGTTCCACCCTAAATATTTTGGAAAATCCACAGTCTCTAAAGGTAGAGGCACTGCACTTGCCTCACATTAATCCAACCCTTCCAGCACCAAAAATCAAGGTGAATTCTCATGTGAGGTCCCATAATGCCACATTTGAAAGCCATAGAATCATCTGTCAATATATCCCGTTGTAAATAGATGGGTAATTTCCTTTTTAAAAAATTGGATATAAGAGCCATGGAGACTACAAGGGTCTGTAAAGAGATATAGTGAACTGTGTCCATCCATATCACTGAAACACATAGGTGTCAACATTGGCCTAAATTCCACCTTGTTCCAGGGATTTTTGTAGAACTTAAAAGGTATTAAGAAAGTGGTGAAACTCACACTGCACTCAAATAATTTTTAAAATTTGCATGTAAAGAGGTCTTCAGCGTGCTTGGTGAAGAAAGAGAGAAACCATATAGTCTTTCATGCCATTTTTTCACGCTCTGTTTGCATTGTCTTCACCTCAGAATGGGTAAGCATTTGAGGCACCAAACATGTCTTTAACTCTTGTCACCACATCGATCACTCCATTTTCTCCAGATATTCACTTGAGTCTCCTTCAGTTCATTTCCCCAAATTGCATTTGTGTAATGCCTGAGTAATAAAAGTCAGCAGAATGACTAGATGGAATTTCACCCTTTTGCATTATCATTGAAAAAGACATTACTATTCCCTTATCAAAAATATCCATCAGCCTAATTACATCCCTTTTCTTCATGAGGTTTTAAAATAGGATACCTAGGTATGATAGGCAATGCAGAGTTATTATTTAATAACCATAGGGGAGATACATTTTGATTCATTTTCTTACATATCAAAAATTTATGACAAACATAAAACCCTGTATAGCAGCTGGATCATTTGTAATGGTCATAATTTTATTTAAATCATATATAGATAAAACATTATGTACATTTTAAAGCATTATGCCATTCTGAACCACTTGGGGAGGCAGTCTTGTAGGACGGAAATAAAGCAAGCAGTGAGAATAATCTTAGCTGAAAAATACATGAATTCTGGAACTTGGCACCTAAAACTTTAATATCTTTGTTAGCCTTTTTAATGCAATTTTTTTACCAATTTTAATCCTCTCTCTAGTATTATCTATTTTATTCCAGTTTAGTCTGAAAGTTTTGATACTCATTTTGTCATTGGCCTTTTAATAAGACCTTGCTTTATCTGATTCTTTCCCCACCAGTATTATTTGTCTCACAATTTAAAACTGAAGAAGAAAACAAAGCCAATAAATATATGGGGGGTGGGGGCGAAAACTCAAGGGAAGATTTTTAGACAGCATAGATCATCTGAGGGCAAGACATCTAATTCAGCCCAGACCAGGGGAAAGTTTTTGCATTAAGATGGACTTGCAATTCCTATCCACTTTGTGGGCATCCTAACAAAATTTAAACCATACCCAGATGGTTTCTGTTCCACTGGAAATTACTTGACTAAATTTTCCTTTGTTGCAAAAGTTGGTCCAGGATAGTAAAATGCTGAAAAATACAGAAATTATTTTAAGGTGTAAAAGACATTTATTCTGGAATTTTCCTATAAATAAGGATGGTGGATTTGCTTCCTTCCTTACAAAATCCAGTTTAATAGCTCAGTGCTGGTTAAATCATTGGTAATGTTTGCTCTTTTCCTGGAGAAATCCAAATATTTTTATATTTTTCACTTTGTTTTTATTGAAAAGGAAAGTACAGCAGAAAATGTAGAGGGATTTGCAAATTTTCTTTTCAAAATAGTTAAATTTCCACTTTGAAATAACCAGATGCCACTGTATTTGAAAAGAGAAATAAACACATACAAGGAAACCATCTTATAAGCAGCTTTCAGGATTTATATGGGAATTTTCTCCCTATAAAAATTGATTCCTCTGTTTCAACAAGTTAGGCCATAGCCTTTTATGGTTAAAAAAAACCAAAGCCATCTCTCAAAGCTTCTTGCAAAAGCTCAGGTTTAGTTTCTGAGCCTTGACTGACATAAAATGGTGGAACAAACTGTATTTTCATGTAGGCATGAACACCATCAGCTGTGAGCCAGGACCAGTTTTAAAAATATTTTTAAATATACCCCAAAATTTTTGACAATGTTTTCCAATGGGAAACAGATGCCAAGTACCAGTACAAAGACCTAAAGGAAGCTCTTAGAGGGAAAGAAATAGCAATTGTATTAAGGACAGGAACTAATGGATCCAAAGGGAAAGTAGTTTGAATGGGCTGCAAACTGACAATTTCTATATTTTTTATGAATGCACACGTGTGTTGGCAAGTTACAATTTAGTTTTTCTAATTCTGACTTGGAGAAAGTCAGTCTTATAGCCTGTATTGCGCAATTTTGTAGTGCCATGGAAATGCATAGTGAGCCTATTGAAAAAAGAAATCTCTTTTTCTCTAAATCATGGTCTTTTCTATCATATTTTAAATCAGGCAACTGCAAATTTGCTTCAAGTTTATGAGAGAAATTATAAAATATAAAATTAATCCTAAAAAGTCTCTCTGTCTTTTTTTTTTGTGAGAGACAAAAGTAGTAAGGTTCAGATGATCGATGATTCTATGTTATAAAAGTAAATTATGACCAAAGTGCTCTCCCAGCTTCCTTTATTTTTTAGAGTAATACAAAAACATAGCCTTCATTCGCTCTGTTTTCCTGCTAGATAACATTTTACAGGTGAAGGACTTTTTTTCTTCAGGGATTACCCCAAAATGAGTGTTTGGGATATTTTTCCTTCTTTATATTTTATTGTTCTATCATAAGTTTCCTTAGGGAACCCTGAAACTCTAATAGTTAAATGTTTTATCTAAGACAGATGACAGGGTTACTTCTCTGTGACTCATGAAAGATTTTTATGGTGTGGTTGAAATTTATTTTGAGGATTTTTTTATATTTCAGCATAAATTATCTAGAATTACCTGAAATAACTTTGACAAGCATGATCTTGTACAACTAACAATAACAAGAAAAAATTACCAGGAAGTTACTTACATTTGCAATACTTTCCTGCAATATATATGAGTCAAGTACCTATACTGCTTGTTTCATTGCCATCAATATTAATTACAGCAATAAAAATGACTCCGTTATTGCTGTTCTGAAAAGATGTTAATGATGTGGTCATCACTGAAATAGCTAAATTGGCTAATGTGATGGCACAATAAATTCAGGCTATAATTGGGCTGATTCTCTTTTCTCTGACATCTGTGTAAATTAGCAGCTCCCAAAGCATAAAACTCACACAAATGAGCAAAGATTCAGATCTTTGCTTTATAGCTGTGGAGACCAGTTTGTAACAGTTAGGTAATTTTAGTTAGTCACTCTGCACTTTTGTGCTGCATTAGCTGGTATTTATATTCCACAGACATAGCCACCTGCATCTCAGCCTCTTCAATACCTAAATTACTAACATATTAATAGTCTTGCATCAGTTACATTTTCCAGCAATTCACCAGAAAGTTTTTCATGATGAATAAATATAATCATAGGAAAAATACATTAATATATTGCATATATCGAATAGTTGTAGGAAAAAATCTTTTAACTAAATTCACACTTTAAAAGCCAACTCTTTAAACCTTTGGAAGAAAGCCTCAAAACATCTACTTGTCCATCCTGCCTCTTTTGTTTTAACTACCTGACTGTTTTTTCTACCAGGCCCCAGGTTTGTTTAGAGAACAGACTGGAAAGTCAGTTACTGATGAACAGAAAGACAATACTTTGGGGTTTTGATTTCATTCAATTTCTCAAGCTCTGTTCACTATACAATATTCAGACTTTGCTCCGAAGACAGAATGATTGATTTCTTCCCAGCATTTCCATGTTGCTTCTTTGTAACATCCATGGGTTTCACAATGATTATTGAATTTTTGTGCATAGCATTTTTGTTAGGCAAATAGGTTAAAATATTTAGAGAAGGAGAAGGGGAGGCAATGGTTGACCTGGTTTTGCCTCACTTATTTTAGTTGCATAACTCTGGTACCTAAGTCAACAGTTTAATAATTTCAGATTTGATCTATTGTTAGTTAAAAGAAGAAAGATCTTTGCAGAACAGCACAGATTTTTACTTGGTGTGTCTTTGTTTCAGCTACTAAAGGAGCATAACAGAACTATGATTCTAATTCTCACAGTGCCAAAAATTCACTGTAGATTGGGGTAGATTGAAATTCCCATTTACCCGTGAGTTATGCAAGGCTTAATTTTCCCTGGGAATAAAAAAAAAGTGTCACTTATAAAGTGCATCCATTTCCATAACTTTTTTCTAAGAGGAATGGTTCTGATAATCAACCTTGCTTGTGAGGTCTTTGATTTCTTCAAGGCAGAGGACCTGCAGATCCTATGCCAAGCACCCACAGAGTGTGAAACACACATTTAACAGCCAACAGCAGGAATTTTCGTTTAAACAATGTGCCTAGGAATACTGGAGACATTGTGCAGGAGTAGTTCTGGGCTTGTGTCCCCCACAGATACATTTCAACTGCCTCTGTCAGTTGAAGTCTACTCTCTAACATGTTATACATATTCCAATTTCTGTTAAAAAAATTTAAAAAAAATCTAACAGCTCATTAAACTGAACAACCTTCACTTATCCCCAGAGCCTGGCCCATTTCTGGACCCTGGCACATAAGGAATTGAAATGGAGAATTCAGCCACTAACAAGCAGTAGCTGAAATACTTTGGCACTTTGCAGTTTTTTCACTACTTGACGCCCCTTGTCAAAACATTAAGGGGGAAGTAGAGCAGCAGCATGTCATTATGTAACATTTTTACACATCATATTTATAAAGAGTCAAACACATTTTATTCTTGATCTAGAACTCTGCTAATTAGATGCCACTGACAGTTTGACTGCAGACTTTGAGGCTGAGCACTGTCATGCTGTTCCCAGTTGGCATTTATAGTTGGCTACTCCATAGAAGCTTGGGCCATTCTGCTCTGGTTTTCAAGGCAAGACAGAAGCATTGAAACTTTTCACCACTTGTTCATCATCTCTTGCTCGTTAATTAACGTCTGCACAGTGCTTTGAGTATGTGATGTCAGAATTCTGTCTTTTATTTCCCTGGTGAAAAAGCCTAGAAAATACAATCATGGATGGCCTACAAACCCTCCTAGATGGGAAAAAGAAAAGCCAGAGATTAAATCACCTGAGACTACAACCTTTTCAAAAATGCATTTATCATAATATTATCATACCCATACAGGTTATTGCTCTTGTGATTTTAGGTTAAAGAGATTTTTGTCATTCAGCCAGCTCAGGTTCAGCAAAAGTGCAACAATACAGGGCTCAGCAGCCAGTGTAAAGCCAACCCCGAAGCATGGGAAGGTTATGATCAAGTTATTGAATTTTGAGCTAGAGGTACATACCTGAAAGATCTTACTTTCCCTCCTAGAAACTGTAATTTTGCCTGGCTCACATCCCAGAACATCCTACTGGTAGCTGGAGTTTGTGGTATACTTCTCTCAGCTCTGACTGTGCTGATAAATGGCCCCAGTCCTGACCATGCTTCTGAACTCTGAATGAGTCAGCCACACTTTGGGGGTTCACCAGGTCCATTACAACTGTTGTTAAAGGTATTCATTGTACTTGCTTTCTCCAAAGTCTTAATCTCTGTAAATTAAAATTTGTAAATTTCATGCAGACTAAGTGGCACCTGTACACAAAAGGATCAGGTCTCCTTTAACGACATTGTATAGGAAATTATCTGCCTGTAACCCAAACTCATCATATCTCCTTTGCAGAACTGCGTGCCTCTAAATTCACTATACACTTTCTATTGAAATTTTTCTGGATGCCAAAAATCAGGCACAGTAATGTAGAGAAAAAGGTGTTTTCCAACTAAAATACCACTGCAATGCAGATCAGGAGATGCAACGAAGCTATGAGGGATCATAACAGAGAAAGTCTCTATGAGAAATGACAATAATTCCTGGCTTTCCTGTTTATTGTCTATTCACAATGATTACTATTGCATTCCCTTAGGGGTTATGTGGTCATCTGAGGATGGTAAAAGCTCTTGCAACTGTTTAATTCATCAATTATCTAAAACACTTTTTGTCAAGGCTCAGTGAAAACAAAGGCAAAGTAATTTATCCTTTTCTGCTGATTTCAAAGTAACAGATAGTGTTTCATGCTTCTTACCAACCAGGGTACTCATGCAACTTCTGAGATGGTCTATCGTTTATTTAATGTCTAAATACACACTTATTTGATAAATTTGGAGGCAAATATACAGAAGTATGGTTAGAATTTGTTATTTAGAGAAACTCTTCCGATCCGTGAAAATACGTTTACAATAAAAGACATTTTAAAGGTGGGGTGGTTGATTTTTTGTTTTTCAGTATGAATTATTTCATGTCCCCAGACCATAGGATTACATTGAGAGCTCAAGTTTATATAATATTTATAAACAACTGGATGCTTCTTTTGAAGTGTAAAATCATGGCTTTATATAAAGGCAAACTTTATCATCTCAGCAGTGTTAATATTGATCTCCTCATTTGAAGAACTGTGGAAAAGTGTGTGTGGGGGGGAAACACGAGCATAATTAGGCAGGAAAATGTTTGTCTCTTGATTTTGTACCTCCTTGGTCTTTGGAAACAAAAATTGCTTTATATTTACTCACCAAGATCTTGCTCACCTGTGAAATTCTCCCCACAGAAATCTTCCATAGCAGTAGTGAATAATGCAGCACACTGTGCTTTGTGTGTGATGCAGAATTCAATGGACAGCAATTCGAAGGGGGGAAGAGGCTTGTTTGTGTTCACATTACATAATCCACTCATCTTTGTTGTTTCCGTTCTAGGCATTTTGTCCAAAGATGGTCTGCTTCTCATAACGTGCATTCACCCGTATCTGGAGCTCAGAAGCCTAAGGCTTTGTTACAGTAGTTATTTATAACTTAACTATAAAAAAAAAAAAAAAAAAGATAGCTGAACAGGAAAACACTTCTTCAGTCATAAATAAATAGCTCATTTGTACCTAGGGAGGAGACGAATACCTTCCAAAGAGCTTTCACTTCAATTGCCGAATCACGACTTCCAGGTAGAAGCAATTGGAAGAAGGCTCTCTAAAACAAGATTCGTGCCATTTGTTGTTGAAAGCACTCTGCTAAGATTTCAAAAATTGCTCTGGGATTTGAATACCTTTGTGGGTTTTTAGGTGTCCCACTTGGAATTAATCTGAAAGGAGCCCTTTCCTTTCAGATATTATAAGCATTTCCATCTCCCTTTAAACCAGACATTCCTGTCATCCATCTAGAAATGGAAGAACACAAAATTCTTACCTAAGAGTAAATGAGTGGCAGCTGCAGATGGAGAAGCATATTTGTGTGGGATAACTTAAGCCTTTGAAATACAATGCAGGTAAAGAAAAGAAATCTTGATAAGTAGCTTTTGAACTACCCAAGTAACAATTTTTGACCTATTGTCACTATTGATTTTGTTCTCAGAAGCTGATTTCAGATAAGGGCCTAACTACTGAAACATGGAAATCAGAAACTGTGACATGTTTATGATGATAGAGCTATGACTATGTTTGATATCAGTTATATTGGTATGAAACTAAAACACTGATGCAGCTTTTTCCAGTTTTATGAATAAGCTATATCCACATAACCACACAGAATCATAATGTTTGGATTGGAAAGGACTTGAAATCCTCTACCATGGTCAGGGACACCTTCCAGCAGATCAGGTGACTCCAAGTCCCATCCAGCCTAGCCTTGAACACTTCCAGGGATGGAGCAGCCACACGTCCCATGAGTGTAACCATTTCAATTGTGATGTTCAGTGATGTAGTAACATCATAGTTGAAATGGTGAAGTAACTATTCAAAAACCAGGAGAAAGCCTCAATTCAGTTCTCCTCAAGCTGTGCAGGATTTGCAAATAATATTTCCATTTAATTTCAGCGGAACTTTTTGGTGTTTAGGGGGAGAAAAATGAAGAGAAGGATCATAATTCATAACATGGAATTGAATTAGAACCATACATAAACAAGGGGTTTTTTACTAAATTTATTTGAGCCTGGTTTTGTGCTAAATGACCTGCTTTGCTGATCCCCCAGATCATCATCCATGTCGTGTTTGAACATTTCCAAACATCTTAAATAAACAGATATTTTCCCCCACTTTTCCTGTTATTAACCTTGAAGAACATTATCAATTTCTGCGGCATACAAGACCTTCAAGCAGCAGCCCTGAAACTGCCTGAAATCTCTGAAGTTCATGCTGAAATGCAGAATTTCTCTACTCTTGAATTCTTTTCAGTAGGTGTTGAGATCTTTTATAGTAAATTGCATTTTACATGTTAGAAACTTCAAAAGAAGGTGTTAATATAATTGAGACATGATAAGTTTGACAGTTGGTGTCATTATATGAGTTTCACTCAGCAGCTTTCTGAAGCAAAAATAATTTAAAAATCTGTTTTCCTAAGGAAAGGAAGCTCATGGTTTTAATGATGAAATAACTTCTTAATAACTTGCTCTAATCCATAAAGTCCTAGTTCATGTTCCAATATTCAACATTTTAAAGTGGATTACATGTAACCATTCTGACTCTCATATTTCTGGTATTATTTTTAAAATGGATCTTTTGTAGCAATAGGATTGTATTTTGTGGTTATATACTCTCCCTTATATTTGTATTCAGTTATAGATAGGGAAATATCCTAAAGCTTACTTGACACTTTAGATTTTGCTGCTTCTCAGTGGGTATCAATAGGATGGGGTACTGTCTCAATTACCACTTTTACAAAGTTTTTTTGAAGATCAAGCCAAATAACAGAGAAAGGCCTGGGGACAGCCATGAACAAACCTTGGAGCAATTTTTGGAAAGTCTGGGAACAGGATGTACTCTGAGTATCAATTAGATGATTCATTTCCTGCTGAAATTTCAGTCACCAACGTGATTTTGTTGATCTGCAAATGTTAGGATTCAAAGTGCTAAAAAACATAGGAAGATTTTTTTGTTGTTTGTTTGTTTGTTGGGGGGGGGGTCTGCTTGAGATCTATGAGGAGAAGACAAGAAAATAATAATTGATCAACAAACCCAAATGATACTAGATATGTAAATACAAAAAGAACTATTCTTTAGAGTCGCATATGCTAATGTAAAATCAAATAGAGGACAAATCTGACCACCAAATCCTTGGGAATATTATTGGGATGTGTCATGTGAAACTGATTCAGAGAGTTCCTTTCACCATGTCTCCATATTCCTTGCCGAAACATGAATAGTGCTGCCTAATTTGCCTCCCTCTTCCTTCCAGCCTTCCTTTTTATAGATGGTCCCTCCGAAAACAGCATAAAGTTTTAGAAATTCTAAATATAGAGGAGGTCTTTTATGCAGTCACCCTGTTGGACAGGTAACACTGACTTTGCACCAAGATTCATCCAAAGATCAAATATGATGGATTTATGGAGAAATCAGGAATGGACACAGCATTAGACTTTCTCCATCAACATTTCATGATACAAGCATTCTACACCTACAAAAAAATCTGGTTTTTTTCAGACATAACCCCAGCCTTCACACGAACCTGCTCCTCACCTAAACTCATTTCAGTGTCACTTAGCTGTTAGTCTTAATCTTACAATCAATGATTTGTGTCCCACAGCCATCCCTGTCACCAATGAGGGTGCTATCTGTATTACAAATTTCTTCTTTCAACAGTTCTGAGTCATGAAAAGAGGAGGAGGTTCCTGTGCTCAAGTGAAACTCAGGAGGGATGGAGACTTCCAGGCCCAGTATATCCCATGAAATTTGGCAGCATTTCTGCACTATTTACCACTTCATCCATTTTACATCTGCTTATCTTCTCATGTGCTTGAAGACAAATGATCCAAGAAGAGTAAAACCTACATTCTGTAAATAGCAGTTCTCTATCCAGTCTGCTGTGCAGCCCATGAGCCTCAGGTTAGGTACTTGTACCCCACTTGGCCAGGCAACTCTGCTCCTGTAGGAACTCTCCAACCACGTCAGACCTCCCTGAGTAACTCAAAATCAAGATTTGTGAACTTAAAGCTTAAGAGAAATAAAAGTACCAACTTTACACATTCTCAGTTTTGAAGTACACAGCAAAAGGACGAGAGAGAAGAAAGACAGATTTGGATGCCAGTGGCTTAATTCAATTCAGGTACCAGGTTGCAGGCAACCTTGGGACACGCAAGAAGGCCTAGGTGCAAGAAGAGATAGGTGGAAGAAAGCAGGAACAGGATTCTAGCCAGGCAGGGAGAGCTGAGTGATCAGAGCTAAGACTGGTTTATAGATGTTTATGTTTTGTGCAGCATGCTGAAAGAATGGCTTTGCTGGACTGCAACAGCATTTAATGGGTTAATAACATGAGCTAATTATTATTACATCTTGAACAGTGGGTTCTTTGAGCCTTACAGCCTTGATGCCAACATTACCAGTCATTACTAAGTTTTCTCTAAAAATATCCATCCCAGGTATTTCAGATCCATGACAACTTTGCTGCCTCCTCTCCTCTGTAACGGTGCTTGCATTCACATGACAGATCTTGCCAAATTCCACGAGGAACAGTGTACTAATGACAGTGTCAAGGACTCATGGGTTTGAGGGAGGTTCAGTAAGGTCTTCACCACAGCCAGCATGTCAGTGATGGACTCCACACAAAATGTATGTCTTTAGTAACTCACAGACACCACCCCCAAGTTCCAAGCTTGTCCCCAAGATCCATGACACTGAACATGTTGTCCAGAGAAATTTTGGATGCTCCATTCCTGCATGAAATGCTCAAGTCCAGCGAGGAGAGGGCTCTGAGCAACCTGGTCTAGTGGAAGGTTTACAATGGAAGGTGGTTGGAACCAGGTGATCTTTAAGGTTCCTTCCAACACAAATCTTGTTATGATTCTATGACTTGCTGCATCCTTGTCATTTCATCAGTCGCCTTTCACAGAGATAACTTTTCAATAACTATTCTCATGGCACTTTCAGCAACAGCTTCCCTGAGAGAACACTTTATGCTGATCCCCACAAAGCAGTTTCACATATGGGACCATCAGTGGCTCAGTTCTCTTGAAGGAACATTCTCTTAATTCTCTAAGCTGCATGATGTACTCTGATTGCACGCCTCAAAATCTTTCCTTGTTTACTGGGGTTTAAAGCTACCTTTTCCAGACTTCCTATTTTTCAGCCAGACCTGAAGAGAAAGGAAAACCAGAGCACCACTGGGAGAACTTGCTCTGTCATTGTGAAAATATGACAGATCCTCAAATTACAGTGGGGATAGTTGAAGCACGGTGGGGGAAGGCCCATATTACAACACTAGTAAATTAAATGTAGTTTTATAGCTTTTGTATCTTACACAACACAGCAGGAATGACATGAGGAAAGATGACAGGCACGTACATGCCTCAGCTAAGGAGAGGGGAAAGAAGGTGAGGAAGCAGGAGGTGGTGATAGAGCATGAATAGCTTCAGAAGGCATCCCCAGACAATCAAGTTGACAGAAGGAGTGGGAGTTTGCAGGCAAACTTTCTGCAGTCTCATTAGGTTGGGAGCAGGATGATGAGAGCTCTAAATAACAGGTGCTTTATTTATCAAGGGAGAGAGAACATGAAAATTAAATGAAAAAAATTTATTAGGGCTAAAGTTTCACCAGGAGCATCAGAGGCTGAGGCTATCACAGGAAGGAATGGTGCTCTGCCTCTTTTTGTCCCTATGGATGTCTGTAGGCTCATGGGCAGGAGGTCAGAAGGTCTCCTGTGAATGCCAGCCTCCTCCACCCTGCAGAGTTCCACCAGTCCTTGCAAGGAACTCAGTTTTCAATGGCTGTAGAGTTTTTGTGACTCTTCTGAGGAAGTCTTGATATTTCTTCTTCGCCTTCCAAAAACATCCTCAAAACTCATTCACCAAAATAACTAGTTATACCACTCCCAGGAACAGAACACAATCTGCCAGAAAATTCAATTTCAAAAATTTGTTTTTTGAAAAGTAGGACCTGCCTATGAGGATTTTACTTCTGTGTGATTAACCAAGAAAATTCTTATCCAGTTTACAATGGGATTCTTTACAGACACAGCATAACACAGATATCCAGCAATTACACAAGATATCCATCCATCACCAGTTTCTTTACTTTGCTTATGGCATCTTAATAAATGAATAGCAGTCTTCATTTCTTTTTATCTTTTTCCTGTTTTTCTTTTTTTTTTTCTTTTTTTTGACCTTATATTTCCTTTCAATGCAATAATAGAAAAGAAATGCTAATGTTCTCTTCACTGGTCAGAATGAGATGAATGCATCACAATCTTAAATTTGCCAATGGCATTTTTTTTAATTTTAAGGTAAATATGAAAGATTTTGAAAGTTTCTCCACTTGTTTTTTAACACTGCATGGTGATTGCTCTGCCAAGAAGTGGGAATTCACTTTTTCAGCAGACACTTTGCTGAGTAACAACTGGAAGACTTGCAATTAGTTATATCTGGCCTTGCTATTTGGTTGTAGTACCTGGTTCTCCTGAAGTTCTTGAAGGCAAAGGAAAGAAACTGGAGACTACTCCCCACCTCAGAGGCAGGATAGGATTACCAAGTTAACAAGCACTATTTAGTCTTGTCCATATCATCATCCATCTCCCACATATACCAGGACTCTGAGAAAACCAAGACTTGCTCCTTCATCCTACAAGTTGTTACCACTGTGGGCCTGGATTTTTGTTTTATTTTGTGGAAGGAAGAAGAAATTAGAGATTATTTCACATTTAGTGAGTGTTTATTATACATACATGTACTCCTATCGACACATTTCAAAGTTTGCCACAAGGAAGCATTTTAAAATCCTGAAATTATTATTTTTTTCAATGTTATCCTTTTACACCCTGTCGTGAGGGTAGCACAATTTCACTTGCCTTTTGCAGTCTGGTTTTGTCCTCGCACTACAAGATACACAGGAATGTGGTGATTCATTTCCTGTGACTTTGGATCCTATTGCTCAGTTGCTTTGTCTACCTGTGGCTCTCTTCGTAATCACTTCAGAGACCAGAGGGCTTTAAGGTACAATTCATTTGACCTATTTTAGACTTTGGCTTTAGCATGAAATAGAATGCATTCCAGAAGTTCTCATTTCTCTCCAAAGTGAGCCTCAGGTGACCAGCACAACCCCAGATGCCTGAGGTGTGGCTGTCTACAGCTGTGTTAAATCAGTCCCACCCATGAGTTTCACTCAGGACCTCTATCCACTGAAATCCATGGTGAAACTCCCTTAAGCTTTGAGTACAGTTCTGCCCTGTTTCATCTTTGAGAAGAAATGGATGTGCTTGCAGATGCTTTAAACACATGGTGGGCTTTTATTTTCCCAAGATTTAGGACAGCACCTTAAAGACTCATTAAATATCTGTATTGAGTTGCTACTGTTCACTGACCTGTTTGAAATGAAAATTAAGTTAGTGCGATAGGGCTGGAGATGTAACATTCTTCTGCAGGTTTGAAATTGTAGAGGTAATTGTTTTATTAAAATATTTGCTCTTTTGCTCCCTACAAGGTTTTTGATGGCCTGGAAGTCAGTGTAGAGCACCATGCTCGCCATTAGTGCTTTGATTTCCACAATGCCTTTCTTTATTTAATAGGCCTGAAATATTGATTAACATTTACAGATTCAATTCCAAGCACTTGCCAGGGGTTACAGAGAGCCAGAGAGAGCTAGTTGTGCCAGTCAAATTGTGAGGTGTAATGAAATCCCCTACTGTGCCTGTCAACTTATCCAGTGTACAGGTCATTTCCCGCAAGGTCTGCCGTGTTGAAAGAAGCAGTTTTCACATGAAACATTTCATAGGCAAAGGGAAAATATGTCTTCAGTACTGTATGCTTTATCCCTTTGTCTAATATTGAATGGCCTCATTGCTTCACACAATTTTTGACCCCAAAGCTTTCTAAGTCAATAGAAGAAGAATGTTTCAGGTAGGCAAAAGTCAAGACTCTCAGTGTAAATGCTTTATTACTGTTGTCAAGGAATTTCACAGTAACTAAGGCTAGAGACAGACAAGCCCCAAAAGGACTGGAATCTCAATCCATTTTAGTTAAGTATTGAATGATTCTTTTATTCTTCCAAATATTACAAAGCTCCCTTTGAAAGATACTTACATCTTTCTTCCAATAATGTTCTCTTTCTTAATTTGTTCCAAGACCGCAACTTTCCTTCAAATTCAAACTCTTACTTGTTTCAATCCAAGTCCAAATAGAATATATTCTATTTCATCCAAGTCTACATCTGATTTTCTTTTTTTCAGAATCAGGGTACTTTTGTCTTCTTATCTCCTATAGAGAAAAGAAAGAATATGCAGAGAAAAGTTTCATATTTTTTAAGGTTCCAGTTTTGCTCCAGCTATTGAATGTTAAATATCTGATTTCAAAAATGGTCTTTTAAAGAAAGATAACTTGTTCTTTGAGTGACCAGGATCTAATTTTAGATTGACTATGACAATAGTTTTTAGGACAAAAAAATCAATGTAAATTTGCTGGCCCTGATCTTTCCTGTGCTATTGTCTCAAGTTTAAAATTTCTGAATGAGGAGTATAGTTGTTTGCCCTTAGTTCTATAATGAGAAAGGAGACACAGATACCTGAGCTAGTAAATGCTTCCAGTGCCATGACCTGACCTGACATCAAAATGATGGCTTTGATTTACAATTTTAGAGTAGACTTTGGCTGTTTTCTCCACCAGCTCAAATTGTAGTGGGACATTTGACACTGATGGGTGGCTGGATAGAATCACCAACAGATTCAAAAATATTTTCTTCAGTTTTTGCTGTGTTTAATGAAAGAAGAGGGGAAACATCTACCTGAGAATGATGTATTGGATATGTTGGATATCAGTGGTACTGGCTCAGGAGGGATCAAGTCCATTGGTTTAATTGAACATTTCTAAAAGTCTAAATGTAATGGAAATTGAAAAAGGCAAAGGGATTTCCTATCAAAAATGGGTGATGAATAAAATCCCACTATTTGACATTCCACAGAAAATGCACATTTTCTCCTTCAAGAGTACTTTAATTTATTTTTATGTTATTTACGAGAAATTTTGCACTGAGATAAGTGGCAAACATGCAGTCCTGATAAACAATTTGCAACCAAAGATTGGTTTCCCATCTCCAGGAATGAGCTTCAGTAAAACTTCATCTACAAGTTTCTCTTGGTCTGCAATATACAAAAAGTTATGTTGCTAAGAATTTAATAATGGTCTGTACAAACCTTTGTTTTAGACCTTATACTTCAAATTCTGCATTCTTCACAGAGAACAAGATGTCTCTAACAAAAGCTTTGCTGGAAATGGAAATGAGAGGGATTTTTTTTCTGGTATCCAGCATGCTTGAGATTAACAGGTAAAATTTTAATGGTCCATAAGTGATTTCTAGGGTGGGATCCCATTTAAGATTAAATAAGATATATTTAGGTATCTATATATACCTAAATTTAAGTAAGCTGAGTATTTAATCTCCTGATAGGTGCAGCTGACAATCACTGTATCCAGAAAACTATTTAGCTGACCAGCCATGAAGAGTAGAATTCAACTGTTCAAACTTTCTGAAACTTAAATATCTGTGGCCTTTTGAAATGCCTAAGGCATTCCTACTGGACTGACAAATATAACATAGGATTTATAGGAGGTGACATCACTGTGAAGCAGAAGCTAGAGGCCAAGCAAGATACTTCTCGAAATCTAAAATTATACAAGACTGTATTTAGGCAACTGGGTGCTGTCCTAGATAACAAACCTCAGGGTGAACTGATAATCTGAGCACCACAAATATCACTGATTCCAGTCATGGACACATCCTAGTGGAGCTGCAACTTGTACATAGCTTGGACAAACATGACACAGTCCCTGTAGGACACATAAACCATACTGAAAATCCAGGTGAGAGCCAAGCGGTGTCCACAAAGGAACCTCAAATGGCAATTGACACATTCATTTAGGCAAATTAGCTAAGTTCTAGAACCCACTGAATTTTCACTACACATTCTTTGACTATACCAGGAGCTGAGATGTGTAGACACCTGCAGGAGAACTATTTAAGGCTTCCATGTTTCATCATATCAATATATGAGATTGCTCAGAATACCCCATCTGATGTACCTTGGGATCAGATTGGCAATAAGAAGTGGTTTAATCACTCAGAATCAATTAGGTTGGAAAAGAGCTCTGAGATCATCGAGTCCAGCCAATGACTGATCAACCAGACCATGGCACTGAGTGCCACATCCAGGCTTTCCTTAAACACTTCCAGGGATGGTGACTCCACCACCTCCATGGGCAGCCCATTCCAATGTCTAATCTCCCTTTCAGTGATGAAATTCTTCCTAATGTGCAACTTAAACCTTTCCTGGTGCAACTTTATGATCCACAAGTTATGGATCCACAAGACTGTAGTGGCCTTCAAATCAAGTTCCCCACAACTCAGAAGATCTTCTGCTTTCTTCTGAGGTGGCTAAGACTCTTTTTCATTTCTACTTTCTAATTATCTGTTCCCTTCTAAAACTCAAAATTAGTTACCTTAGGAAATTGCACAGTGAAGGGTTCAGTTTCACTTCATCTTGATGGAAGATGTTGACCCGGACTCTGGAATCCTCCTCAGATTAATAGGATTTCTTGGAATGACCACTTATTTTGACCATGGGGGCTGATATTTCAGTATTGATCTTATCTCTGTACAAAGTAATTAAGCATGAATTAGTAAGAGATGTCTGACACAGATTTGACTTCCTCTTGGACAATCCAATCAGTAGCATGATAGAAGTCTCAGGTTTTGTTCCATAGCCCATTGAAAATGCCATTCATGCAAATGGAGGAAAGCAACAAGCACTTGGGAAGAGGTGATTTCAGCATGCTCAGCTGCATGGACAGACCTGCCCCTAACTGGGTGGACAGGATGATTCAGGTTAGGGAAGAAGAAAAGTGAATATTAGCATCTAGTACTTTGTGCTTGCGGGTTAAAGACAAGTCCTGACTCAGGACTTCATTTTAAAAGGAAAAGGCTGTATTTCTAGATGAGACAAGCCTTTTGATTGAGTTTTAACAAGGAAAAAATAGTATCTCAGTTCAGATCAACTCAAATGTGTGTTTTCCTGAAAAGAGGTAAACAGAAAAAGCAATAACTGGCAGACCCCTAATGAAAAGAAGGTAAACTCAAATGAAATTGAATTTCAGCAGAATATCTGTGCCTAATTCCCTTCTCATTTTAACAGTCTGGGTCTCAGCTACAGTCTCCTGGCACTACCATGCATTGGTTTCTTGTGGTGTCTTCCCAGTGTATCTTTGACACCATTCCATATCCAACTCCATTCCTCAGAGCAGTTTTCCAGCAACTTTTCTGCCTTTCTAGTTCCAGCTACAAACCTTTAATTTTAAAACTATTGTTACAATTTCTGTTTTCTTCCATATTCTTTTGCTTAGGAAAGCAAGGTCCATTGACTCTAATTCAGCTTGACTGTGCTCCAGAGCTTGGAACTTGTCCTTGTTGTCTTTAAGAAAATGCTATGTTTGCCCTCTACATTGCATTTCTTGATTCTTAACTATTTTGTCACTCTACTGCCAACATGACTATAACCCCCTCCAGTTAAATCATTGTCTTTTTAGGGCAGCTTTGTAGTATTAAAGACAAATCTATAACACTTTCATCATGTTGACATAATAGCAACCCAAGATATCCCTGACTGCAGAAATGCTGGGGGCATGAATTCTAACATTTTGCTGTAGGCTAAATTGTAAAAAAAGGCTTTAGCAGCTGTGATTGACCCTATCTGGTACAAATCAACTATGATGTATTGAAATTAATGTCTTTTAATTAGATGTACAAAGGGCTGGGAACACTTAACATGATCAGGTGAAATCTCTGCTGCAACCCAGAAATAAAATTATCATTTACATTTGCTGATTTCTAATTGTGACTCCTTTCAGGAAGGTCTCCAGTTTCTCTTTTCCTCATGCTGGTCACACTTAGGCTCCCTTTGTGTCTCTGCCCCTTTAGCAAAATGGTGCACTGACTTCTTGCTGAAGATACAAATTCTTCTCTTTTTCTATGTTTTTGCCATAATCTTTTTAGCAGCCTCCTCATTCTCTGCATTTTCTGCATCTAATCATCACCTTTCTTTGATTAACTGTAAGTAAAACTTAACAGGTGTTTTGGTGACTGGTTTTGAGAGAGATTATTTTAAGTTTTAGTAATCTAGCCAGAGATTTAGAAACACAGATCCCACCAACTTCTGTGGTGGTATTCTGCTCCTACATATAGCAAAGGTGCATTTGCAAATCTCCTCTTGGTGCCTCAAATAGCTCTTACACCATCGAAACCTAAATGGAAGTGAAATTGTAAAACAAATGCTGAACACCTACGGGTTACTTTGGTTTTCGTGCTTATTGCAGGTGCTTTATCACTTCTAAAATTTGCACACTTTTACTCAATTTAGAAAGGCCAGTACATTTTCAAAAGTGCACTCTCCACCCCGAAGACTTTTGTGTTTCAATAAATTTGTTACCAAGGGAAAAACAAGATGCAGACCTCAAGATTGTTGCTTAATTTCTGCCTTCCATCACAGGAGCCCTTACTCTAATGCTTCATGATAAATTCAATCTTTGCCCAATTCCTAAAGCAGAAGCAGGGAATCTGTCTTCAGGAGCAGGCACAGCCCAAGATTTCTTTTCACATGACTTATGGTCCCTTTACAGTGTGTGAGTGGGATACAATCAAGGTGCTTGACCTTTTGAGTAGGGTAAAGGTACCCATGTTTGACTTAAAAAGCCCTCTTCTGGCTTTTGTGTTGGCTTTTAACAAATTCCATTAAACAGTGAATCCTGGCAGGGATTTTAAAAACCAGAATAAGCTGCTGTGAGTTTGAGTTTACAAAAACATGAACGCACTGACATCTAATTAAGAGCTGATTCTTTAGAAACTCAATATAAATGCCTTATCATTTAGTTGTCTAGTTTCCCACACAACCAGGAAGCTAACCTAACATCCAAACATCATTTCCATGAGTAATTTTCACAGATCAACCCGCTCTTTTTTTTTTTTCTTTTTTTTTTTTTTTCTCTTTTGACAGTCCATATCTTAAAGTATACGGATTTTTGGACATGCATCTTTTTCAAAGCCAAGGAAAAAAATCTGAAAGCAATTTGCAGGGTGAAAATGAAGCTAAGAAAAGCCCCAAAGGGTTCATTTGTAGTGGTAAATCTGGGCCTATTTTACAGCTGAAGGAAGAAAATCCTTCCTTGAAAAGACGTGTTCTAAATGAACATGAGCTAAACAGATCTTTGGGCTGGTTCTTTATTTTTCTCCTCTTATCTTAACAGAAGATTATTCATGTTATCGAAATTCTATTAAAGGGCTTTTATTGAAGAAAGGTGTTGGAGTTATTGATATTAATAACAAAGCCTCCTTGAGCACCTGTTCAGAACTAAAGGAAGGTCAGAAGCTCAGGATCACTGAAAGATTTCCTAAAGATTAAAAATAATTTAAATATAACTTGTATGGGACATTTTAGCTCATCTTTTAGCTTGTTGGGATTCCAATAACTCATATTTTCCAAGGGGAGATTGTATTCCAAAGAGCCAAGAAACTTAGTTTTCTTGAAATGAAAACTGAGGCCCAGAAGCTTATGTAAAAAAAAAAAAAAAAAAAAAAAACCAAAACCAAAAAAAACAAATATAAAGGAATTGAGGTNCAAACCAAAACAGACAAATATTATGGTACTGAGGATGAAATCTTGAGATATGACAATATCTGGACCTTTGTGATTACAGCTGCAGAGGAATGGTCTCATCTCCTTTATCTCAGAACAAGGACTGAAGATGTGTGAGAGAAGATAGTGTCACAAAAAAACCTGAAAGAAGCTTACAAATATGATTCTTTCACCTCATTGAAACTTCTGCACACCTTGAAAGGTGACATTTGTGCTGTTCCTTTAAAACTGTATCTTAAAAAAAAATTCTGCAGTGACATGATTCTGAAGAAAATATGTAATTTTAACAAAAACAAGTGATTTCTTCAGAACTAAATAAAAAGTTGAAAAGTCCCCAGATGACTTCCCCAATACCAGGCAGTATATGAATTAAAATTTAAATTTTTATATGTTCATATCTGTTACATATTTGTTTCACTCAGATATTCCAGTGATCTGAAGCCAATGAGTGAGAAAGGAAGCTGAAATTTCTTTACCAAGTGACATTTTGTAGTCAAGAATTTACATTTTTCGTGGATAGTTTATTTTTCCTTGTTGCTAAAAAATGTTGCTTTCCTAAGAATTTATGAAAAATTATAAAACTTCTGAGAAAAGTGAACTTTTCTTTATCCAGATTTTTCCTAATTTTAAACAAGAGAATTGAGGAAACATAAAAGAGAAAGAACAAAGGAATGGAAGTGGAGGAGGAATTAGAAAATAGTGCTTAAAATTTCATAATTTCTATACTGAATCCATTTCATTCTATCTTTGTCCTCCCCTTTTCAGACTTTTTTATATTTCTAGTCATAGCTGGAAAGTAGTGGGCCCCAAATTATAGATCATTTATATTGTATTAATATTCACCATTCCTTATTTTGACAAACCACTGATAAAAGTTGTTTGCTGAAGAAATACATTAATATTAATAAGCGAATAATAAGTTCACTTAAGACTTTCATTATCTGTACATTCATAAGTTTGAAAGATGAATATGATAGCTGAGAAAAAAAAAAAATGTTGCTAATTATGGTTTCAGCTCAATCACCAGAACAACACAGCTTTTCCTAGAGATGCACTAAAACCAGAAAAAATATCAGCCTTGGACTTAAGAGTGGAGCTGAAACCCCACTTCAGATCCATTTCTTAGTTCTAGCTTTACCTCTTATCATGCCATAACTTTCTAAATATTTGTTGAAAGAGCTCTTGGGAACTCTCATGTTTGTTACAAAAGACTGGCCATATTTATTCCAGTAAGGGAAAACGTTGCCCTCACTGTAAACAAGAAGCAGCTGGACTATGTTGATGAGCTCCAGTGAGAGCAGAGTTTATGCACATTTTTTTTGTAAGTAGGCATTTGTGTATTGTCTGCTTCTCCAGCAGAGTTTTGTTCTGTCTTGGAGTTGGTACTCCACACCAAGATACATGTAAATAAACTTCCCACGAGCTCTTGCAAAAAAAAAAAAAGTGATTGCAGCACATATCAAAACAGTCACAAAATTACTAAGCTGCCCTAAAATTGGTCTGAGAACTAGTTAAGAACCAAAGAACAGCTGGAGTGGGCCAGTGGTGGCCACCAAGGGCTGAGAGAACTCCCTTACTGGAGCCTGGTTTTGTTTGCTTCCAGGAGACACAGGAGAGCAAAGTCCACCCTAGGAATATTTTCTTATCATCTCATTCATGCTCTGAAAATTGAATCACAAAATATTTTGTACAGGAAGAAAGAAACAAAACCAAAATGAAACCTTCCACCAAAGAGTTTTAGTATACATTTGAGGACAAAATTAGTAAAACCAACTCAGTCTTCGGTGCCAAGTGAGGAATAAAATTTTCTTCAAGGTTTTGGCAAAGTCTATTTGGGCGACTTCATTAAAAACCTTCCAGTGCTGTTCACAGTGGGAAACATGATTCCAAAGTAACTTGTCTGTCAGATTTTTCCTGGTATAGCAACAGGAAAATTGAATTTTTAAATTAATACAGGAAGTAGAACAGTGTGAATGGCTGAAAGATGCTTTGCTTATTACAAGTTTATGCTCGTGAAATGTGAATCTTGATGTATTTTAGCTTCATTTGGACATATGTAATTGCTGGATCAGCTGGAAACTTGTCTCAAGTCTGACTGGCTCTCTTAAAATCTCTATCCATCATCTGTAAAAAGGAGATTTATAAAACTATTGCCCTATCCTCAATTCTTAGTTAGGTGCCAAGAGATCTGTGTCCATCTAATATTCTAATGAGTATTCTGAAATGAGGAAGAATTACAAATAAGTAATTTTAATTGCTGTGATGTGATGTGATACAGGCAGAGTTTTCACAGCGGGCTGCATGACTATTCCAGAAGGAAAGTTCTGTCACCAAACAGGACACTGACCATAAGGAAGTTAAGGTGTGGTTTCCAGCCTGGGTTAAACGTTCTGATTTAAGCACCTTGAACATTTTCCAGTGTGATCACCTGTTAGGTAGAACACACAGATTTAAGGTATTTTGTTTTAACAGATATTTTTTACCTTTTCTTTTCTGAGCTGAAGATAATATGAAGGTATTTCAAGATGAAGGCATTTATATTCCAAGGAACAAAACAAAGAGATACTGTAATGGCATATGTGAGCTACATTTACCCTGAGGCATTTACCATAAAGTTCAGGGTGGTTTTTTTATTGCATCATTCTGACAGCTGTGAATAGGAAAGTGAACATATTGGTATTGTCACTGGGAACTACCATTTACATCTTCAGATACATGAGGGAGAGGGAAAGGTACCAGCATCTGTGTGCACACACAGAGGACAGAGCTCCCATGGATCCATTTCATTTAGGAATTCAAGAGGGAAAAAAAACACCTAAAACAACTGCTGATTTTTTTTTTTTTCTAATAGGGAAAAGAGGGAGGGAATGAAGCTGGTAGAAGAAAAGTAAGCAGGAATTCATGGTGAGAGAAAGAGAGGAAGGAAGGGAAGGAAATAGGCAAGCTGGCAGGTGAGTATGCAGAAATGAGAGACAAACAAGGAAAATAATATAATAAGAAAAGTTAAGAAAATGAAAGAAAGAGTGAAAGAAAAATGGAATGGAAAAGGAAATAAAAAGCATAGAAACAAGGGGAGGAAGGAAGGAAGGAAGGAAGGAAGGAAGGAAGGAAGGAAGGAAGGAAGGAAGGAAGGAAGGAAGGAAGGAAGGAAGGAAGGAAGGAAGGAAAAAAGGAAGGAAGGGAAAGAGCAAGCTAAGGAGACAAAGGCTGACTTCTTGCTGCACATTTGTCTGGAGAGGTACACACAGGTACCTTTGATGTGCAGACACAATTTAAAATGACCTTCTGCGAATGTCCTAGTGCACAAAACAAGAAAAAACCATTACTCTAAATGTCTGAAAAAGTACACTACGCTTTCTCTAGCCTCTCTGGATCATTAAGCAAAATCATGGTAAATAATATATCAATTTTCTATCGCCACCTATGAGTGAAAATGTAGAACTGCAAATTATTGTTCTGTGCATAATAGAGCAAAGAAAGGTGACTGTTGTAGTTTAAATATTTCCAGACATATATTTTATGTCTGAGGCAAAAGCAACAACAATCATTTGTTCCTGGTGGAAATAAGACAATTTTCAGCATATTTAGGGTTTATTAATTTATTTAGTTTTATTCATATCATACATTTTAGGATTTATTTCAGTAGTTCTACTGTCCTGTCCTAAGTGAAGCCAAAATTTGGGTGTTCTGTTGCCCAAGACAAAGACCCTTCTGATTTGGATGGTGCATACCATATAGAAAGAGGGGTGGTCTCAACCTTCTGTATCCACATTTTATTTTGAGATTATGAGCTCTGAGATGTAGGTAGTAATTTATTGGCAACTGGTGCAAGACGAGAGAAGAAAATAGAAGAGAAACATGGGTAACATGGGTAAAAGGGGAATAGACCAGAAAATCTGAGTGAATGTAAACCAGTGAGATAGAGAGTGGATGAACAATGGAGCTGAAAGAAGAGTCAGGATTAGGGAGGAAATGGGCATGACTGATCCCTAAAGTCACAGACTAGGAAGGAAGGAATTCTGTGAGATGGCAGCAGCAGGACCTGAGGAAGAGTAAAGCAAAGTGAAGACAACACAGAATTTTTTGACACACTCCTTTAGGATCCAGGAACTCTGGATATCACATTTAGCTGAGCCACAGTCTTCCTCTGTGATTGAAAAAAGAAGAAAAATAAAGAAAAGTAGGATAACTCTGGGCCCAATTCATGGCAAGAGTCCTGAAGGAATTCATTAAGTGAATGAAACATTGCAGCGCAGAGATCTTTGAGCAAGTCTCCCCAGGCTCCTGAATAGTCATTGAGGAAAATCACATGTACACTGTGAATCATCCGTGTGCATTTGGCTGGATGAATTGCATTTAAAAGGGGCCTATTTTGCTCCATTGTCTTTGAAGGGAGCCAAGGGTGCCCAGCTCACATGGAGACTTCTGGAGCAGTCATTCAGCTGCCTCCTCTTGTGAATGGAGAGAAATGGGCATTTCCAGTGTGTGATTCATCCCAGCTATCCTGAGCATACAGCTAAATTGCCTTCTGGAATCGCCTTTTATTTCTTTATTTTAAGAAAAACTCAGCCCATTATTCCTGAGTGACTAGCAGGCTTTGATGGCTCACACTTCCATGTCTAAAGTTAGGTGAGATGAATCCCACTCAGGAAATATAAAATCCCGAGCAATTCCTTCCTGCCAGACAGTTCAGCTGACAAAGGTCTAGAGACCAGCAGGGCTGAAAATTTACAGTACAACTGTCCTTTCTCCTACCTGCCTCAGGTAGATAGATAACATGATGTTGTGTCTCTTGGACACACCTGTCAATGCACCACAGAGAGGTGCCTAAATGCTCAGAATTCTGGCAGCTCAGGAGACATCATTGTGCCTCCAGCCCACAGCTCCCTGTGTCCCAGTTCTTGGGGTAGGACTGTCTTATTTTGCTATAAGGATTAACATATGGAAGTTGCTTGCAGGGAGGTAAGAAGGTGTGAAGGCAGAGGTCATAAATAAAACAACCCAGTATAAAATGCTGAGGAGTTCATTGAAGGAGAAAACAAAGTTGAAGCACCAGCATTAAAAAATTGCCAGAATAAAGTGCAATTTAGGCATATGGTGAATTCTGAAACAGGTCTTTCTATGTTTGTGTTGGGTCTGCCACAGAATATCTGTATGATCCTCGGCAGGGCACAGAAAAACCTTTGGGAAAGTCAGGCACTCTGCTTATAGAGCATTAGCCAGAAAAGAGCCTTCATATAATGATTTTTTTATTTATTCCCTTTAACAACAAAATCACAGAGAAAGTTTCCAAAAGGCAAAAAGCTTTGACTTTGAACTGAAAGACAGTACACTTATCAGTGAGAAATTAGTAAGAAATCTTTACTGTGAGGGTGGTGAGGCCCTGGCACAGGCTGCCCAGAGAAGCTGTCCCTGTCCCGTCCCTGAAAGTGTTTAAGGCCAGGCTGGATGGGGCTTGTAGCAATCTGGTCTGGTGAGTGGCTCCCCTGCCCATGGCAATTCTCTTGGAATGAGATAATTTTTAAACTCCCTTCCAACCCGAACCCTTCTGTAATTCTTCAATTTTCTCATTCTGTGATTAGATCTAAAATCAATGGACTCTTCTGATAATTTTGCTTTACTTGGCACTATTTGAAGGGAGGCATAAAATATGACTTTTATTCTGTGAAACCATACCAAAGGACTCACAGAGTGGCTCTGTTTGGAAGGGACCTTGAGAGGACAAGTGGTCCAATCCCCTGCTCAAGCAGGGCCACCTGGAGCCAGTGGCCCAGGACCACGCCAAGATGACTTTTCAATATTTCCGGGGTAGGAGATGAGTTCTCTGGGCAACCTCTGCCAGTGTTTGGTTACCCTCTCAGTTAAAAAGTATTTCCTTAATGTCCAGAGGGAGCATCCTGTGTTTTGGTTTTGTACCAGTTGTGTCTGGTCCTGTCACAGGGTGACAAATGACAAATAAAGTGCTGAAACAAATGCACATCTTCAGATGATTGTTTTCTTTACATAGGAAACATGTCAGTTATCTGGATAATTTTCTCTTTCTTATACTAAGCATTTCATAGGAAATTAATCTTTATCACAAACCTAATAAATGTCCCCAGAATATTAAGGAAAAGAGCATTTTTGAAAGCCTGTGTGGAGTGTATAAAATATTTATAATTTCATATTGATTTTGGTAGCTTTCCTGGTAAATATTTTAATTAAAGAATTTCACAAAAGAGATGAGATAGAGAAAAACGGGGG
>VXAC01014635.1:333837-387726 GCA_013399225.1 Rhipidura dahli
GGGCTGGCGCGTGGTGGGGGGGTTTGGTGGTTCCAGCTTTTTTTGAATCCATTTTTTTTTATCTCTTTCCCTAACATTTCTGATCGGCTGTGAGAGACAACCATCAGGTTATAAAAAACTGAAAGATGTGAGCAATAAAAGAAAGTCTGGTGCATTCTCCAGATGCTCATTTTTAAATGCACTAGTAGCATATTTAGGACCTAATTTAAACAAATAAGTTAAACATCAGAGTTGTAATTTTCATCATCTGCTACACTGTCCAAATGTTTAGGAGTTTGAGATATAAGTTTGATATTATTTTCAGAGATATAGAACTCATGCCTCATGAGAAAAAAATTTTTGAATTAATCCTATTGGACAATCAAGATTTTATCATTCCAGAAGCTATTTTTACTACTAAAAAAAGAAAAAAATCTGTTACTTAAACCATTTTTTGGGCATTAGATATACTGGTAAAAATGTTCAATTAAAACTTGTGCAAGTCTCAGAGTATTTCTACTTCACTGAAGGTATAATGGAATATATTTAATTTGAGTGAAAGAATGTTAAAGATATAATAAAAGACTTTGACAGGTTTCTCAGAGAGCAAATGAAATTTAAATATGCAGATCCTACAGGCAAAAAAAAAAAAAAAATTCTCAGAGATCTGATTAATACACTTCAGTTCAGCAAATACGGCCTTACTGCTAATCAAGGTAAAATAAAATCAATATATTAAATGGTTAATCTACAGTCTAAGATGGCTGCCCTCAGATTTTTGAGGATAAAAAAAAATATGAAAAAATTCATATGAAGCAGATGTAATATCAATGAAGCCTAAAGTGAAGAATGGAAAATTCACATGACCCTGTAACAAAAAGACAGTTTTTAGTAATTTGAATAGTTAAAATTGCTCTGACTACTCATACCACATTTTTCTTTTACTTCCTGTACACAGTGTTAGATTTGGGCTGTAAGCAGCATTTGCTCTGAATTGCATTTAAATCTTAATCCCTAATTTAATAAGCAATCCCACAAAAAGAGATTGAGTCTCAAGATGAAAGCAAAATTTAAAATTCTAATTTTTTTTTTCTTTAGCTTGGTACCAAAAAAACCCCAAAAGTATTTGGGGAAAAACAGGCTTGGAAAACTGATGCAAGTCACTCCAAAAATTGTTTTAACCAATTAAATTCTGGGTACTCAGTGGGTACTGACTGGTGGGACTGACTCTTCAGGTTGAGGGTTCACTTGCAGTCTTTGGAACTGACTAGAATTAAATATAAAATTATGATCAAGCTGAGAATCCAAGGCTTGAAGGATAAATCATCAAAACCATTACACTTCCATTTTAAAAATGACACAAGGTCTGGTTTTCAGAGATGCTTACACAGCTACAGCAGTATATTACTGTTAGGTAAAATCTTTAAAAACCCCACAGCTCATATCTCCTAGGAAATTACTTGTGTCCCTAATTTTCTCCTAGACACAAGTGATACATAAACATCTAATTGTTTTTATTAATAGAACTTGATCTCTCAGAAACTTTTGGTTCCTTTGAAATATTACTTCAAACTCTCAGCTGACATGAATTTAATGATATGATGCTACTGTTGTTCATGAGGCTCAAAATTTGCTTTCCTTTTTATTCCAACATGCCTAGCTCCAGGAATCCTGTTATGCAAGAATCAATTTTTATTTAGTAAAAGATTAGCTTCTGCTTCTTGCCATCCACAAAAAAAGTTTGAAAATACAAAACAACACTTAAAGCAAGATGGAAAATAAATCTAATTAGTTCTGTAGTTCTGAAAATATGATTTTTTATTTTTTTTTACACTAAACCTTGTCTTTCAGGAAAGGCAGAGACTCATCAGTTGTTAAAGGCTGAGGTTATTGATACTGAGCTCCCCAATGTTCAAAGAGAAACCCACAGGTTGTTCTTACATGGAATACCAGGAAGATCAGCAATATTGTGTCAATAAGGAATACAGACTGAATCAAACAGAATGTCTGCATGCTATAAATACCTTGAAATCAGCAGAAATGTCATTCCAAAAAAGGGAGACCCAGTTTTGCAGAAGTGAAATAAACAATTTTGCATGAATAGCCCGAAGGGAGATATGGGTTACAAAACCATCTTTCTCTGCTGCTTTCTCCTGGCTTTTCAGCTGGCTGGTGTTTTCTCTCTCTGCTTTTCTCCCTCTGCTCTGACTCAGTCAGGCAACTCACTTATTAAGTAAACAGCCTTCAGAGCAGCTTGTCTGAGGAATGCAGTTCCATTAAGCAAAAATATGGAGCAAGAAGCTCTTGAGAAGCAAAGATCAGAGATCTAAGAATACAAATGAGCAAATGCACTTTCTGATTTAAATATGTTATTGTTATTAGCACTATTATTCATCTTCCTGTAGCTTCAGAACAAACGTCTCGCTGCACTAAACTTTCACAGGCATAAACATCCATTCTGCCCTAAGTAACTTCCAGTGTAATTGAATGTTGGTAACAAAAAACACTTATCAGGAAATGAGGCTGACTCATAGAGTGAACTCGCAGTGTGGCAGGTGGGTTCCAACCTATTTATTCAATTGATAAAATAAAAATGTTCTTTGTGTTGATCTTGGGGTCTCTCAAATGCTGGTTGTTTTTTTACACACTCTCCTGCACTGATGGCTGACAAAATGCTTTTAATTCTCCATTCAGCATTCAGCTTGATGGTCTTGTTTCCTATGGGCCTTCAAAGTGTTTTTCCAAAAGAGAAAGGAAGGTCTACAAACCCCTGTGACTTCCCCTGCAAAGGCTCACATTGGTGCACAAAATGTGAGGTGGGAACAGCAGTGGGGATGAAAAGGCTTTAAAATGTCACAGGGCAGGTTTAGGTTAGATATTAGCAAGAAATTCTTTGTGGTGGGGATGATGAAGCACTGCAACCATTTGTCCAGAGCAGCTGTGGATGCCCCATCCCTGGAAGTGTTCAAGGCCAGGTTGGATTGGGCTTGGAGCAACATGGGATAGTGGAATATGTCTCTGCCCATGGCAGGAGTGGAATGAGATGATCTCTAAGGTCTCTTTCAATCCAAACTGTTCTTTGCTTCTATGTCTATGGTCCCCTGCAGCAGCCAAAAGCTTTCCCAGGTCCCACTCAGCCCTTGACAGAAATCTATTGTCTTTGCCACTCAAAGTTAACAAATTCTTCTTATTGTCCAAGACCAACAAAGCACTTTGGAAACTGAAAGCATTTCAAAACATGCCTGGAGCATCACTTCAGAAACAGGCAAACGCACAGTATCCCTGTGAGACAGAACAATGCTATTATACTAATTTCACAGATGAGTAAACTTGAACGCAGTAAGGTAAGGTCTAGATCCTGTTTGGTGCTGTGCTTTGATATTTTAGGGGATTAAGCAGCAAGAGAGACTTTTTTTTCCCTAGCAGGAAAGCTGAAAGACAATCCATACAAGGAAATAGAATAGCAGTGCAACTGCAAATGCATTTACACACACAACAAGCCCGTGGAAGAATGTGGCTCACCAGCTGCAGGGCTCCTCTTCTCTGCTGAGCTGCACAGGTAACAAGGATAACAATGAATATTTTCCCAACAAACTGGTTACCTTTTTTTAAGCAGCAGTAAAATGAATCCCATCTGCCTCAAAAACACTTCCATGTTCTCCAAGCTGGCATGAGTTCAAGGCAGATGTTGCCTCTGCTCCACTCTTTTCACCCTCACCTCACCAGCAGGGCAGGGTTTGCCCAGAATAACCTTCCTCAAGCCCGTGGAGAGCACCCAGGTGTCCTCATGGCCATGCTCAGGTCTGTACCCAGACCCTCCCCTGAATGTTAATGCTGCTCTTCATTCACGTCCCCTGGAAGAGGCTGCACTTGGGCAAGGTGACAAATCTTTCTGCTTCTGCTGGGCAAGAGCGTTGCTGAGTTTGATCTCACTTTTTCACTTTGCACTACATGAAATTTTTAATTGTCTGGTTGAGAGAGGGTGACAGCTGACAATTGCTTTGTTCAGACTCACAGAGCTGATAATGCTCTGCTCATGAAACTGGGGCTGTTAATGATTCGTAAGCTGATACTTCCTCACACATGATTGTGCACAGTAGACTTCATAATTTGAGCTTGTCATTTTCATTTTTCAGGGGGGAAAAACTGCAACAAAACCTCTCCTTTTCATGGTAGACTTCTCTATAAGTGTGTAATTACATCCTGATGTTCTCTGTGATTTGTACCTTGTTCAGTGCATTGAAAGTCAATTTTAATACACTTCCATAAAATGTTTATTTTGTTAGCAAAAAATTGGGGTTTTTTTCCATGTGACACTTTGGAGGGGCTGTTTTCTTATACATTAGTGCTTTAAATGCATAAAAGATGCTCCAAAGAGCATTTACATCAAGGGAAGCTGTAACCATTTCTATCCTGATAATTACTTCAAGACGAAGGGACTTGTCATTTCTGCAAGTGACTGACTGTGGAAGAAGCTCCATGTCCATCCCAGGTTCTCAACCCAGAGACAGTAGAAGTCCTACAAGAATCTTTCCACATCTTGCAAAGCTTTAACAATCAGACTTTCAATGTCAGTGTAAGGGATGTTTGCAAAATCACAGAGAAATAAACTATTCCAAGTCGTGCATCAGCTGACTGCTGTGGCTCTGGCTGCATCAATTAAGAGGCTGAAAGATGAAGCATTCCAAGTATCTTAGTATCTTATTCTTAACATCTTACCTTCAAGCAGGCTTTGAAGTTTTCTTTTAGAACACATTACTGTTCATAAAGGTTTTTTTCTTCGTAATGCAAGCCTAAATATTAAAAGCAGACAGTCAATTTTAGGTGTTCATTTTAGTCCCATGATCTAAAAAGCAGGGTATGTTAAAGCATCTGTGTTTAGAGAATGCAAATTGATAATAATTTTAAAACAATCTCCTCTATAATTACATTACAGACAACTGCAACCAGAACCACCTCAGAGACATATTTTCTAAACTATTTTGAGATGGTTCCTGTTAGAACGATACCTAGCCCCAAATGACCAGATTGACACTTTTATTCCATGACTGCAGAATGGAGATGAGGGAAAGTTCATAGTCTGCCTTGGGTTTGCAGCTTGTAGTATCAGGGAACCAGACACAAAAGGTGATGCCAAAGTAAAGAATATCAAAAGTTACATAGTTAAATAAATAAATAAATAAATAATATAGGGACATTTCGTATACAGTCAAATTTATGTGTGAATAAAATCGTAGTTTGTGCAATCATCCAAGATGTGCTGATGCAACAAATACAGAAAATTTGCTGTCTATAAGGATCCAGATAAGATCCTAGAGAAAAGGCTGTTTGCAATCACTTAATAGCATATTTATCTGACTCCCATTCCTTTCTGGAGTTTAGGAACCTGGCACAATAGAAAGGGAGAGATTTTTCTCAGTGGTGTTAAATATATTCAGCCCAGGTTTTACCTGCCAAAATTGGGAGTTTCAGTTCTCTTAAACTTAGAAAATCTCCTACACACATTTTCGATTTCCTATGGCACTTTTCCAACCACAAGTCTGTAAATTTGGTATACAGCTGATCAAAGAAACAAGATTCATGAAGTCAGCCCATAGTGTGGAGCCTGATTTTTTTAACATGGTTGATAAGAAACCTCTTCTGGAAGAGAGGGAACTGAATTGTACCCCTTGATAATGGAACAATTTCTGTGTTATAACCAAGAACATTCTCATATGGAAGAATTTCATGTAAGACCAAGGTTAAAATGTTTTTGAACCTTTGTGGTTTAGGTTCCTTAAGTAGAGAACAATCATAAAGCAGATGTAGGTGTATGCATTTTCCTCCTGTTTTAGAAACCAAACAGGGAACTTCTTAGGTCTCATTCAAAATTCCTTGCCAGAAGTCATCCAAACTCTAAGATAACTTTCCTTCAATCTTACAAAATATTCATATTCATATATTTGCTGAGCCTCAGAGATATTCACCATCTTCATGCCTTGAGAAAAGAAACTTTGAAAGAAAAAATAACAATCAGTATTGTGAGATCATGAACAATCTCTGCGGTACATAATCTGAAAGTTATGTGACCGTCATTATCATTAGTAAATCTGTATTAAATGCATAACTCATGCTCCCTTCTCTGTCAATTTAATGTTTTAGAAGTCAGTCATGCAAAAACCATTCAGATGATTTGATTTAGCAAATCTGATCTGTTCTGTTCTAGAGATAAACTGAAGAGTGAACTAAAAATCATAAGGACTGTAATCCCCATTTCTAACTGAATGCATTTCATTATACAGAGGTAGTCAAATACTCCGGGATGTTTAATTCTTCCTAAACTCATCTCAGTTATTAAAAGCACTGCAATATTTCAGAGCAATTTTCCAAAGTTCTACAGCTAGACTGTTGTTCCCTGTGGCTGTTACACAATGAGGAAACACAGAGAATATTATCTCTGTTTAAGAAAGGCAGATTTATCTCACCTAGTTTTATCCATCTAAAAGTTAGACATCTGCCCTGGTTATCTGGGGTCTCTCAACAACCAAAGGAGAGAGACACATCACAAGACCATGATTCATCCCTCCTATCTTAAACACCTATCTCACTCTGGAAGCTGATGCAATTTTTCCTAACTGTTAAAAATGGATGTCTTATTTCCAATCTGAATCTGTCTAGTTTCAGCTCCCAGCTACTGGATCCTGACATGCTGGATTATTGAGTTATTTACTGTAAAAAATATCTTCTCTCTGTACATGAAGAGTGCAAATAATCTACTCTTCAAAGAACTGAATAGATGGAGATTCCTAGTTTCCCACTATATGACATTGTGGTTGCTCTTCAAATAAGTCTTGAGAGATAGGATTTCTTATCATCCCAACTGACACAGCTGGAAAAAAACAGACAGGTTTCTGGGCACATAAGCTCTTCTTTAGGTCTCACTGAGTTCAAAGCTTCTCTGTGAAAAGCAAATTTATTTTCATTTTTGAAAAATCATTTAACTTGACAAATTAAAGCTTTGCAAGGGAAGAAGCACTTCTTACACATAATTGGCACTCTAAGGTTTTAATTCTACAAAAAGCACCACAATAGTGAGCCAATTTGTCTTCTATTACCAGGAGTCTCTTTCCAGTGTGTACTCAGCAAATTCCGTACATAAATGTGATGATTTAAGATCACACTCCTGAAGTTGGCGAGAATCAATGGGATTGTTTCCACTAAATGACTTTCATTTAGGTCTTTTGGTTCAATTCTCTGTACTCATACAGGATGAAAACTTGTATGGGCATTGAGCAGCAGTCATTAGGAAGCTGTGGTGTGCTTGTAGGAATAAAGTTCACATAAATGGTGAAAGAAAGCACACTGTTAATTTGCATTTTACTTTAAAACTCAAAGTGTATTCTAGAAACCCATGACCCTATTATCAAAGGCTAGAAGAAGATAATGAGATTCTAAATAAGGCTCTGAATAAATGAAGGTTTTCTCTCAATTATGAATGGATACATGCTTACTATTATAGAGGTGTTCTCATGTCACTTTTCTGAGGTCTTTGTCAAAACTTTCACTTTGTCAGATGAAGGTCAAGGGGACATTTTTATTTTCACAATTACAAGCTCACTGTGAAAAAAATGTCCCTAATAAAAAAACCAATCCCTAAGCAAAGATATTCCAGCAACTAGAGGGGACAACTTTAGAACATTTGACATTTTCACCCTCTTGGAAATATGGAACCATTATTCCATCCTTAGTTTCCAAACAGATCTTAAATAAATGGATGAAGTTAATACAGATACCCCAGGAGACAAGAAATTAATGGGAAAAAGAAAAAAGAAAAAAAGCTGCAGATGTAGAAAAAGAAAAAAAAAGCCAGCTTTTTTGTGTTCAATTGCAGATACAAACTTAATCTAATTTTCTGAAAAATTCTTCTCACTGATTTTCCTTTTTATTTTATTCCCTAGAATTCACAACTTTATTTTAAAACAAAAAATATCTATTTCAGTAAACCACACAGGGAAACAGCATTTCAGTGGTAGCAAACTTTCTGATACAAGATTTAGCAGATACTCCAAAGGCCTTCCCCAAGGCCATTTATATCTGATATATCCATTATATCTGAGATTTAATGATAGACAAAAGCAATATGTTATTGTTAATTTAATTACAGTAATTAAAACTCTGAGATACATTGTTGATAGGAAAAATGTTACAAGTGATTCAGGCTACCAGTTTGGTTATGCTGGACAGTAAACAATATCAGATGTTTCAAAAAATGCCAATTATGTCATCAATAATGCTTTTGTCCAAAAATTCAGGTAACAGAAATTAATTGGGTACAAAGCAAGAATATAATTCTGTCCCTATAGCACATAAAAGTATCAGACCTCTTTCCGCTTCTGTGGTGGCATAAATTATATAATTGGCACTGCTTCATTATTTCTTGTATCTACATTGGGTTTTCCCTGGGGCACAGCAACTGAGACATGCTTGATTCTCTTTATGTGTCCTGCAGCTTGTCAGCAAGCTGATGCAATTAGGACTTTTCCTTCCTAGTGGTCTGTATGCACGTCCTGAGTTATTGGTTTTATTTAAAGATGGACCAGATTTAACATTCTTTCTGAAGATGAGTGCCACAAACTGCAGGTCAATTGAAATCAGAGCCCAGTCACAATTAGTTTGGTGTTTTTAGGGGGTTTTTTTGAACCAGCTCTTGGGTGAAATTCTTGCCTTGTTTTGCAAACAGTTGAAAATGGAAATTGGCTGGTGGATTAAAATAGAAATTCATAAGCTTCTTATGAAGTATCCCTGCTATGAATAAAGGTTGTGCTAAAAAATCAAACTATTCCTATTATACACAGTAGACATCTTTCCACCTGAATGCTCTTATCTTTTTTTGATCATATGAGACAAACAAGAAAGATTCTCTGGATTTAGAAACAAGACTAACCCCTTCAAATCCACCAATTTGAAGAGTGAAAGAACAAGTCATTCATTTCCTATCCATTTTTTATTTAAAACTGTAACATTTATATCTCTAGTGAAATATGCAGGTTTGTTTCATTGGCAGTTACAAAGCCTTTTTGTGCTGTTATCTTATTCTTTATACTCACATATCTTTCTTTTAGAAAGCTAACAAATGACAGATTTTTAAACTGTCTCAAATCCTTTAGCACTCCTACACTTTCAAGAACTTTACTCACTTAAAGCTGTAAAAATTGGGAAGTGTGATAGATATTTTAAGTGTACTTCTGCAACTTGAATTTCTAATTTTCAATAAAAATCCTTATTCTCAGATGAACATGGCTTTGGCTGAATATAGTTCATTGTAGTCAGAAATCTATCACAGGAATTTCACAAAGTTTGGATGAGATTACTTAAGCAGATTTTTAATTTTGAAACATGAAAAAAACCCGAAACCAAACCTAGGCCTCAGTTATTCACATTAATTATTGAAATCCAAACTCAGATTTTTATATAGACATTATTAAACATGTATTTTATTTCTTAGTTCTACAGCTGAGGTTCAACAACTTGTGAGCCCTTTTTGGTGGTGTTTGAATCCTGTCTGCCACACATTCAGTAGGAATTTTCCTTTTGACAATGTTACGCTGTGAGGGAACAAATAACACAGCGTTTTGGTTTGCAACAGTCTGTGATCACCATTACTCACTCAAAGACAACCCCCCAGGTTATGTGATGTCTGAGGAAAATGTTTAGAAATCCCCAGAGTGTCGTATTTTTATAATGGATATTCATGCAATTATTCATGTTCTGTCAGATGCATTCTCACGCACGGTATTTTTGCCACTTGCAGTAATTTCTGTCTGCAGTACCTGATCTGACTGACTGAGCCAAGACACAGCTTTTCCCAGGAATGCTCCAAACTGAGAGGCAGTTGCCAGTCACCAGTTCACCATGTTTGGCCAGCAGACAGGATGAACACAGAGAGGTGAAGAGATTTTCCTGTGGGCACGGGATGTGTGACAGCACCGTGTGGGGTACAGAGCTGGGAAGGGAACCTTGATACCCCTTCTGGAGGCCAGAGCCAGTGTGTGCTCCATTCACATCAGCTGCATTGCTCAAGGGGAATTGAAGAGAGAAAATACACCTCTTAGAAGTTGGTTGGCTTAAGTATACAGTTTTGTGGGCACCAATAAGGGAATGCCCTCAAGATAATGAACATAGAAGGAGGGAAAGAAGATATAAATGAAAAAGAGCAGTGCCCAGTGCAAAACACTGACCACATCAAATGTAGCAAGAAGTGGAGAACCACTGAGGTTATAAAAGGCCTCTAAGATCATCGAGTCCAACAATTAACCCAGCACTGCCAGGAGAAAAGTTCAGGCAAAACTGACGCAGAAATACTTAACACATCCCAATAAATCTGAGATCCCCAAACCCAGTAAAATGGTGAACCAATCTCATCTCACCACAAGAAAAAATGCATCTGAAAAGCAAATTATCATTATTTTCCAGTGGGACGCTGATACAATATTGTGCAATATCAATTTCTAACGAATTGGATTTTTAAAAATCTACATGTATAAGAAAATCTTTTTGTTATTTTTCTGAACTGAATTATTTACTGACTGTAGAACTTCTGCTTTTTCATTTGGAAAATATCTTCTTTAAATATTTAGAAAAAAATATCTATAAACAGCATGCAGTTTTAATTACAATTTATACGCTTGCATTTTAATTGCCTTTTAAACTAATTTAGCTTGTTCTTAAAGTTAATTAAACTCATTGGGGGAAAAATGTTCCTTAATTCAGTTGTAAAAATGAGCAGATGTGAAGATGTATTTGTGATTGTGTCTATCAGTCTGAACTTATAAGAATCCTTTTAACCTTAAACTCTTAAATAGACCTTAAAACAAAGTGTTTCCCATAAGAGCAAGATGCCCTGTGCACTTTCTGCTTTCAATACTACAACTATACATGCACAGTACATTATTTTTTAATTAGTTTGTCCCTTCTAAAATTCATTGAAGCCAGATATAAGAGGATGCTCTGCTGACTGTATTGTTTAAACTTTGGGACTTGGGGACTATTCACTGTGAGTTTTCAAACATTTAAGTAATTCATATTCAAAATAGGGCTTTATTTGAACAATTGTGACTTTTGCAATGAGCTTCTGGCAGGTCAGGGAGCATTTGGGCAGTGAGAAGAGGGAATGCACATTCTCAGGAGAGGAAAATATTACAAATACACATCAGTCACTGTGCCACTGCAATTTAATCCTTGACACTGTTTTAAAGTGGCCAAACTGATGTTTACACAAGTTCTGCCTTTGGAGAGCTCATCACAAGCTGGCTGCAATTCCTATGTTGTCCAGAGCTCTCTTAGTCCATGTTGAACTTGATATAAAACCAGTTTTCATTTACAGCTGGTTCAGGTGCCTTTACTCCAATATATTACAATTAGTTACAGTTTTCCACCCTGAAAATTAAATTATTTATTTAGGAAATGGTATGGGAAAAATTTCATTCCCAAATATCAATTTGTGGAGGAAAGTTCCTCCCAGCCAAACAGCCCTACCAGGTTCCAGCTTTGATTCTTACCTTGCTGTGGTAGTAGGATGTGCATAGTGGTGACCAGCAAAAAAAACCCAAAAAACTCATGGCCCATTTTCCCTAAAGGGACCTGTTCATATTCCTTTTCTAAAATAATTTTATCTCCTAATCAAACTAAACTATATCCTTACTTTCCAGACTGTCCATGAAAATGGTCCAGTCAAGATTTCTGGCTACAATGATAGTACCTGATACATATTAAACCATTGCAGACAATTGATCTTTTCATGGACACAGAACATTACAACCATAAAATGAATCCAAGTCTTCAAAGGGACCATAAAATTATAAGAAGTGACTACCCAACAATGCTCGTTAGCCCAGATCTTGAATGGTGTTTAACCAACACAAGCAAACAAAGGAGGATTTATTGTGACGGCTGAGCGAGAACAATACCCAGTGCTTCAGTCACCTCAGAACAGAGTGCAAGACACCTAGAAATTCAGAAGGAAAAAAAGAAAGGAATTTAGATAAAGAAAACCAACCCTTTCATCCTCACTGTATCCAACATCCGTGGGTCAGTGGTTCTGAGGTCACTGACATGGCCTTACAAGTTTTATAAAGAAAGCCTCAGTTAGCCTATGGTTCTGTTATTGCGGCAGAAACAAGCTCGCTGCTGGTTTGTTAACTTGTTTTGATTCTGCTCTACTCTTGTTTCATTGACGTACACCAGGCTGACATCCAAAGACACTCTTCTTGGGCAGTCATGTGTGTCGGGCCCGGTACGCTCGCTGTCAGCTTGATAGAACTACTAAATGACTGTGCGCTGATCCAGAAGCAACCATTCCTCACACTGTGCAACTTGTTGGAGCTTTTATGCATACTATATAGTGTGTGACAGCTACTTTTTTGCATGTGTAGCTGCTCATTATACACACATTTAAATTCCTTTGCAGTAGCACCTGCATGTGTTTCAGTTACAGATAAACTTTATGTTTTTCTCCTTTTGTCACGAGTCTTTATTTTTCATGCTCTCCGGATTTGAAAGGATTTTTTTTTTTTTTAACAAGCTTTTTCTTTACTGACCATACATGTTTGCAAAAACTATTTCATTAACTGGTGCAGGATATAAACCTTGTGGAATTAATCCATTCTTTCATACCCAGAAGCAAATTGAAGTCACCTCAACACTTTCATTAAACTGAGCTTGTACTTTTTAGATTACTGAGCACAGAGATGTGTCCATGCCCTGTTGGAGGAGCTGTACATTTCCACAGGAAGTCTTCTCTTTCACCTCATTGTCAGCTCATTAGTCTTTCTTCTCCAGTGCTGCAATTTAAATCCATAGGGAGAACCTCTGTGGTATGTAGCTCTCTCAAGGCAGCTAAACACAAGTGGGAGATTGATATGGGATCTGTGAGATCCACTTAACCTAAAAGGAAGCACAGACCACATGTTCCCTTGCCTGACAAAACCCTGTCAGCTGTCACGGATCACTCCAGTCACACTACGCGCATGAATAAGGAATCACAATTCCAAATTCTGACGTGTTATAAAGCTCTCTCTAGGTGTTTAGATGCGGTGTGAATAGTCCCCAAATGGATTAGCACGCTCACTTTCCTGGTGGCTCCTAGAATGTAAATCTAAGGCTGTGTGTAGGACTGTGAAGATCAATAACCCAGTGTCAGAACATGAATTTCCATTGAGTTGTGTCTATTTAGCAGCTGTGGTCTCCAAGAATTACTGATAAAACTTTCTCATATATCTTCATCAAAAGCACGGATGTTAGTGAATTGTCAGACATCCTTCTAGGAATTTGGCATCACATTTAATTATCTAGCATCCTTTTACAGTCAATTAATCTATTAATCTAATCTAATTTGTGGGTTGTCCTGTGCAGGGCCAGGAGCTGGATTTCAATGATCCTTGTGGATCCCTTCCAATTTTATGATTCTAATTGAAGCAACTTCTTGAGTATGGGAAAATATTTTTTGTACCTCTGGAGGGATTTTCTCATGTCTGCTTACATTTCATAGTAAACTTAACTCAGAATTGTAGGTTAAATACTCCCTGTTCACATTTTAATCCCATTCTCAAGCCTTCTTTATTCTTTCCAAGATTTGTAGCTCTACCGGTCCATCTAAGATCAGCATAATAAAGTGATTTCCTCAGGTCTCTAAACAGTGTTAATGGTATGGAGTATATCAGACCAAGGTGCCTTCATTTTGTCATCATTGCAATACTTCTTTTGAATCTCCTGAGACTCCATGCTTTTGGCATCCACATTTACCCTTGGAAGAAAAGACTGTCTTAACCTTGCTAATACACAAGTCCCAGAGCACGAGCTGTCATGACTATGCAAGCAGTGAAATAACCACAAGGTCTCTGTAGAATTTTAGATTATTCCCTATTTGCACATAGGTTGACTGTGATATGAAAGAAGAGAGGAAAAATTATGCTGTACTGATTCCTAAAAAAGAGCTGGTAAGAGCCAGCATGTAATGTCACTCTTTATTAAAAGGCAAGTAATATAATTTCCTTCTGTCATCCTTTAGTGACTTCAGTGACGTTTTCATTTTCCCTTCTTTTCAACTGCTGGTCACACAAGTTATGAGCCAAGTCAGCAGTTCATGAAATACAATGGTTAGACCATTGCAAAGGGCAAACTTAAAGGGAGGGTTTAGGCTCATCTGATTTCAAACACTTATATTGACCTGAGCTATACATTTATTCTCATTTCTAACGAGTGAGGAAAAATTGCTGTTTTTTGGAAGTTTATTTCAATCCTAAAACTTGTTTTGTAATAAGCCATATAAACATCCCAAAAATGCAGATTTGTGTGTGAATATTAAATGAAGTCTGGGTTTCTAGTTCAGTTGTAGGAATAAGGCATCTAAATTAGGGAAGATTAATTCACCTTAAATAACTTAGAAGCAAAACAGAAACAGCACAAATCAGGTCTTGTAAATCATTCAGAGAATAAACAGAAGGGTTTGCTACATATCATCTCTGTTTGAATGGAGATAACCTAATGTCATTTGAACAGAAAATACCTGAACTAGCATTTTTAACAAGCTCATATTGCATAATGTATCCCGAGTCACATAGGAAATGTCAATATGTTTTCTCTCTCCATTAACTTTAGAAGGCAATTAGAGGACTAGTTTACACTAGACAGATCACTTTTTGAAAGCTAGAAGTAAAAGAGATTAATTCTACCCTATCTGTTTGCTCTGTGGATTTATTTTTTTTCCCCAAATCAGGCTTGTGCTGTCAAGCAGTGTGTAGTCTGGCTAGATCTATACTGCCGACTGACACTTTCAAGAGCATGTGGACAACAGAGTGTTCAAAAGGCCCAGGTTCCCCTGCAAATGCAAGTGACTGGATCATTAGAACAGCCATAATTCTGCACATTGTCTTTGTCCTGACAGCTCAGTACAGAGCTGGGGACCAAAGCCACTTCAGCATCGTCTGAGAGAGAGATCAGGAGACACCAGCACAGGGAGTTGTGCTCAACAACATCATTTCTCAGCTTTGGCTCCTTTAATTGAGCTGGGGATACGGCATTTTCACTTGTGAAACCAAATTTTTTGGTTGATTCCGTGGTAGGATGAAAGGACTTTAAATTTAGAGAGTTTCAAGTAGCAAAAAGTAAATATCTGAGCACAAAAGATATCTTCTGCCTTTAATCTATTCTGGACAATCCATCAGCATTGTCACCGTTTGATGTGTGAGAGCACAGCAACATGAGCATTATGTTGTACCTCAGATCCTGGGGTCAGTTTTGGGCCCCTCATGACAAAGAAGACATTGAGGGGCTGGAGCCCATCCAGAGAAAGGCAACAGAGCTGGTGAAGTTCCTGGAACTGATATTTATTTGTCTCTTTTTTTGTATGGATAACAGGCAAATCTTGGTCAGTAACAATTTTCCAGTAGATCAGTAATGGAAGAGTCATATCCCATATTCCAAATCTAGTGGTTTTTATTAGTTTTAAAGGAGAACCACCAACTCGTATTTTAGACAGAGTGGATGTCAGTATTTGTCAGAACATGTTCCAAAGCCCATATAGAAGATTTCCATACGGAATACTGCTAGGATACTTTGTGTTATGCTGGAGATTAGCTGCAGTGTATCAGCTCCAACCCCAAATTAAAGCAAATATCAGGAAAAATTATCTTAATCCAGTAAGGGAGAATGCACACAGGCAAGAGAATAAAAAGGTTGGTTAATAACAAAGAATGAAATAAACTCATTTCCATCTAACACGAATTCAGTTTTACTTTGGAACAGCCTGTTCATTTTAAGAAGTTGGTTCCGCTGTTCCCATGTTGAATCAGACCACTTGTGATTTCTTCTGAATCCAGACAAAGGCAATTTTTCACAGTTTATCATCACAATATTGATTCTGTCATATTTTCTCTGATACAAGATTGATGTGGATGTTGGAAACTGCTAAAGGGAATTCAAGATTATGTTATATTCCAGGGAGTGTTTTATAATATGTAGTGAAAATAACATTTTGTATTGTAGTGAATTTAAAAAAATTACCTTGTCTTATAAAGAGGGAAGCGGTCCATACATGTGTGTATTTAGACAGAAACAGCTCCTTTGATTAATTTAAAGAATGATAAATTAAATAACATGGCACAGTAAACTGGGGGAAAATACCAAAAAATTAGAATTAAATACATTTGAAAAAGTTTAGTTTTAAAATGATGAGCACATGAGGATATTATAGTAGTTCAAATGCTCTCTACTACTAAATGCATATGAGTATCAAAAATTCTATCAAAACCTTAACTCTGATCAACATGGTTTTCCATTTTCCAGCTATGTAAAATTACCTAAAAGACTTAAATATTGTTTTCAAGCATTATTCATTTCTGTCAACTTCGTCTGCAATAGTTGTGGGTGTAAAAGTCATCACTTTAACAAACACTTACAGAATATCCTGAGCTGGAAGGTACTCACAATGATCATCGAAATCCAGCTCCTGGCCCTGCACAGGGCAACCCCAAGAGTCACACCATCTACCTGAGAGTGTTGTGCAAATGCTTCTTGAACTTTGTCAGGCTCTGCAACCATCGCCCTTGGAAACCTGTCCCAGTGCCCAACCACCCTCTGGGTGAAGAACCTTTTCTAATATCTAATCTGGCTCTCTTCTGGCAGAGCTTCATGCCATTACACAGGTATATGTCATTAATGCATTCATAGAAATGAGGATTTCTATCTTAAAAATATGTAAAATTTATTTAATTATATAAAAAAGCTAAAGCTGTATATGAGGAAGAAACATTATTAGCATATATGTTATTTTAAACTTCAAATGTGGTGGAATCTTAACTAGGAATTTCTTGGTTTTAAACAGAAATGCACGATACATTAAAGGCATAAAATCTTCTTTCAGAAAGTTTACCAGGATTATATCAATTCAATGAATGATGAACACAAAACATTGTGCAAAAGTTCCCAGTCATCATCTAGCTCCAAGATCAAATCTCTCTCACAAAAAAAAAGTAATGAATGAGAACAGTTTCTTGTCCACACACCCTCTCAGAAGATCGAGTACATGCAGTGCCTTTAAACTGTACAATGCTGGTGGAGTGACAGATCTTGAAAGCCCATCTACCCCAGTATATCAGCTCCTGACACTTTTGTTTTGTGGGAGCCTATTCATAAATTTTTATTTGCTGACGCTTTTCATCATAAATGTTTAAAAGTAAAAACGCATAATCATTTTCCCGAAAAAAAAAAAGCCCAATCAAAATCAAAATCTAGCTGAAGTCAATGGGAGCTTTTCTTCCTTTGACATCAATAGGCTTTGGATCAGATCCATACAATGCAATTTAGTGCAGCAGTTAAACATGTGCTAAAGTTCTATGGACTACAGAGAGGTTTTAGACATACTCTCAACAAATGCCCTCGGTATCCAGCTGTCGTGGGAAGAGAGCATTTGTTTGGTGGTTTTGGGAGGGAAGGATGAAGGCAAGAAGTAGAGGATAATTGAAGTTGATACAGTATCATAAAAACTTTTAATTAAACACTAGCAAGTTTCTTACAGCGTTCACAAAAACTGAGAAGGTCACAGTTATAAGTGGGCCAGTAGAAAAGTTTCTAAATTGCAGAAACTTCTAATTTTTGCATAAAACCTTTTTCTCATAGAAAAAAAAATCACATTGGAGTATTCTGGAACTGATACTTTGTTTTGTGCCCATATAAGATGCCCAGGGATCTTAGAGTGCAGAATACAAACTGTCAGCCTCAGTAAATCTTTGGAAGTGAGCCTTACAGGGTAAATGTGCAATAGAACACTAGGAGTTGGATGCTGTTATGTACAATACAACCTAAGCAGAAGTGTAAGACTGCAAATAAATAAAATTCCTTTATGTGCAGTAAAAACCAACAACTAGATGGTAAAGGTATAATCCTTAAAATCTCTTTTGTGGTGATCTGAGATGTCACAGTTTTTTTGTAGTCAGCACTTAGCAGGTCATGTATGTATCTCTTTGTAGAAAAATCAGGAAATATGCATGAATAATTATTGCATAGTAGGTGTCAGGGCCAAAACTGTAGATCCTCAAGATTCACAGATGCAACACCAGAGTGGAAACTGGGTACACTCAATGCCTGGACAATTTGGATGTCCGTTCTGACTATCCAACACATTAGAAGTAGGCACTAAGATGGGTTTCCCAGTGGAAAACACTGATGCTAAACTGTGTTTCTACTACATAACTTCTGAAGAGAACTTTCAACCTTCTCTGGAACTTGTGCATACTGCAGAACCACATTTTAGTCTTTGTATGATATTCCAGTGATCACTTTGCTTATTCACTTCAGGAATTTAAGTTCTTTGGGCTTTGAACCTTGCTTTTTCCATTACTTGAGTTTATAATCTTGAGCGATCTCATTTATCCAAAAGGTTATGTGCAAAAGGAAATTGTTGCTGTTTAGACACAATTTCTCCATACAGTTATGCAGAAAAGTAAAATGTTAAAATAGGCACCACGGAGTGGTTGTTTTCAAGTATCTAATAAACTGGTGTTTATTAAAGTTAAAACTCAAAAAATCGAATTCTGTTTCTTTCCCTTCCTATTTTAATTAAGGAAATCTCAATCTGTCCCTGGAAATCCCAAGCAGGAAAAAAAAATCAACCCTTTCTACAAACAATCTTAAAGTAAACTGGTAAAAAACCACCAACCTTTGTGAAATCTTAAAAAAGGGAAAGATTAAAAAATATGTGATCAATAACAAAAAGGGTCTTCTGTGAGTCTTGTATCACTTCTGCCTTTAACCCAAAGGCACATTAATGACTACACAAGCACGAACAAAAATATCATGGGCTGTATTTGCTTTCAACATAGGCCATGGAAAATTAAAGCAAAGCATCTGACTCCAAGTTAGTTCCTTCTAAACCTGAAAATGGAACTTTAAAAAGTGTTTCTGTCACCAGTACAACCCCTCCTTTTTATTGGTCATTTTTGACTTTCCCCCCCCTCAAATCATCAGATCTTACATTGACTGCAAGGAGAAAATCCAGACACAGTAGGAAAAGGCTGCTCTCCAGAAAGATTGAGTTACTGGAAGTTGGAAACCTAATTCCTACTGAAGCGGGGGGAAATCAAAGCCCTTTGACAGCTTATTAGTACCATGAAAATGTATCAAGGGTCGCCAACTCTTCCTGTTCTGCTAAAATATTTATAAGAGAGAGTTCTGGAGAGATGTGCTCATTTGATAACTTTTCAGATTACTCCTCGAGGTGCCTGTGGCAAAGGACCTTTTTGCCCCGTTGTGGTTTAACCCCAGCCAGTTCAGCCCCACAAAGCTGCTCCCTCAAATCTCTCAACAGTGAGGTAAGGTAGAGAATTTCAAGGGTAAAAGTGAGCAAACCCATGGTTTGAGGTATAGACAATTTAGTAGGTAAAACAAAACTTGTACATAAGCAAACAAACCCAAGGAATTCATTGCCCACTTCCCATGGGCAATGGGTGTTCAGCATCAGCAGGAAAATGAGGCTCCATGAAATGTAACAGTGACTTGGGATGGCAAATGCCATCTCTCCAAATGCCTCCCCTTTCCTTCTTTTCTCCCAAGATTTATGAACTGCACATGACCCTGTATAGTCTGGGATGTCCCTGGGATCTGTTGGGGTCAGCTGTTCCAGCTGGCTCCTCCCAACTCCTAATGTACCCCCTACCCCCTCGCTGGTGGAATGGGGTGAGGAGCACGAGAGGCCTCGACTGTGTGTAAGCCCTGCCCAGGAATAATGAAAGCACCAATGTATTATCAACACCATTTCTGCACAAATCCAAACCACAGCCTGGGACTGGTTGCTGTGAAGAAAATTAACTCTACATCAGCCAAAACCAGCCCAACCCCTCACTATCCCTAGAATTAATGAATCATTGGGCATGTCGCTTTCCCTCCCAGTGTCCTCACTCTGTAAGGGTCCAAATACAGAGTGGGACCTTTGGGATTTTTCACCAGCTTTATCACAGGGTTTGGAAATGCTGTGCTTTCTTCCAGGACTTTCCAAACAGAATGAAGATTATCTGTGCAGCCTGAAATGAAAAGAAGAAATATTTCCTTCAGACCCTCATGAAGGCAGTTGATGGGGAGAAAAATGCAAGGATAAACCATTTATACGGAGGGCTATGCAGCACTCTGACATAGTTTTTTTCTTCAAAAATAATAAATATTCATTAACCATTAGTGAAATGCCTTCACAATCTAGTCAGCTTTTTTTATTCTTCTTGCAAAGCTACAGTAAAAGGACTCAGAATGTAATTTAGCTTATTAATATTCTTTATTTGTATTACAGTAGTAATCAAGGCCCAGTAATCACCCCACTCTCACTGTGCTCTGACAAATGACCTTTATTTGGCTGCCACTGCAAAATATATCTGCAGCTGAGAGCAGCAGATGACCTAGTACAGCTTCAGAAAAAGTACATGTGGGAGATGCTGCAAACTCATCCTTTCTCTGGAAGCAGAGAACAGCACTGATGATGAGAATGGGAGACACCAATTTTATGTTATAGAAACTATTTTAAGTCCCCTGTTATCTCTTTTTTCTTTTTCCTCTGCACTGTGATAAGGACCACATTTTTGTAGAAGATTTTCACTAAATACAAGTCTGTCTATCCCAATAGCAGAGGAGGTTAGATTCATGGATATTCACTTTGTCTGAAGAGTTTTTCACCTCAAGTTACTTCAAATTATGCCAAGCAGTGACTTAACCTCTGTTCCCCAGAGCTTAGACCACTGCCTGAATCCCTCAGTTACAGAGTTTTTCCCTCCTTCACTTCTGCTTGCTCTTTTCTCATGCCTCCTCTCCAAGACATCCTACCGAACAACAAAAAATTCTATGGAGATTAATTAAGTGATTTCTGGGCTTTTCTAATTGTTGTTAACAACTGAGAAACTGAGCAGAGGTCTGAGGAAGTACGTGGGCTGGTGGCTGAGGCAGGAAAGCAGGTTTCAAGGGACTCAGTTGAGTTTCTGGCTAACTGGAAATCTCCTAAGTGTCACTGCTCATTAGTTATTCTCTGTCCTTTTCTGCTCCCTGGGAAATGAAAACAGGGGAATGTCTTTCCTCCCAAAAGTTTCTTTATTGATTTATGATGCGATTTGTTATCTTTTCAGTTGTGGACATTGCTTATTACCTCTCCTGGAATTAGACAGGCAAGTTAAAGTCCCCTGTAAAGGAAACAAAGTGTCTGGGGATGATCATAATCTTAATCATGTGAATGTGCTTATTTAACCAGAGGAGGCTTTGGGAATCTACTACAGCAAAATTTGTATTAGATTATCCACTATTCTCAGCATTGAATAATTCTGATCTTGCTGATGTGTAACGTAAAATTGGATTAAGGCTAATGCCAAGTATGTGGGAAGGTTCCATACAAGTGGAACAGGGAAAGACTGATTCCAGGGAACAAACAAAGAAAGGGTGTTCAGCTCCCCTAATACCCTAATATGGAGGTGTGATGCCATTTAAAATGCCCTAAGGTCATTCAGTTTAGTCTCCAGCTGTCACCTCCTAAATACACTGTGCAGTTCAGCTCCCTTAAAACTAGACACACAAAGGCAAGTCAGCTGAATATTTAATTTTCTAGGCTGTCAAATTGGTTTGATCTGCCCCAAAAGTGATGCAAACAGACCCACCTTAGCAACACTTAGAGAGCAACATGTAGATGCTTGCATTTGCATTTCTTAGCCTGGAGATGGATTTTACCCCAAATGTTGGAATAGATGTATTTAAAGTATGAAGGGCTTAAAAGTGGCTCCTGTCAAAGAGAGGAGCTCACCAGCAAGTTTTATTCTGCTCCAACATGTCCTGTCCCTCCCAGTGACCCAAACCAGACTCTGAGTTTATAATGGCATCTGAAGCCAGGTGAGTTTCCAATAGCTCTAGGCTTGCACATGTCATGCTGCTCTGCTAATTGCTTAAGCAGCTGTACTTTTATATCTTCCATCCTTTCTGAAAAGGTAATCTAATTGAACTGGGATTTTTACACAAACTAAGAAAACAATAAACTTCATTTTCAGAGAGGAGTAGACAGGTGCAGGAACAACAGACAACAGCAAACACATAAAAAATTCTCCCTTCTACTATATTGGAATATAAAAAGAAAAGGAAACCCACTGATCCTGACATAGGGAACAAGGTTGTGATTAACCATTGAATTATTCATTGTTACTCTCGTTATGTCAGAGATTATGTGAAGGTTAAGGAAAAGTAGAAGAAATAAAAAGTAGAATAGAATCAATACAGAATATTTGATGGAGAAGAGTGATTAAATGTTGCTTTGGTAAGTAAGTTTGTGGCAGGAGTACTCAAATTTCAGTCCAAATATAAGATGCAGTTTGAGCAATGAGACTGTGGAAGTTAGGGATGAACTCAGAGAGAAGCTCTGACACTCAGGCTCCTGCACCATCTCCTAGCTGACATTAATCAACAGCACACTCAAGATTTACCACAAAGCCCATTGCTATGAACTCTAATTGAACACAGTTTACAGCTAAAATTAAATATATTTTCAAATCCATTTTTTTAAATTTCTCTAGCACCCAGAGCCCTTCGACCAAAATATATCTGATGGAAATAAAATAATCCAGTAAACAGTCTAAAGGAATCTCCCTGTTTCTGGATGTCCATTGTAGTCATCTACTGGGCTTGAAGCATTGCTGAATTTTTCAACTATTTAAGCTGCATAGCACCACTGAATTTAGTACCTTTACTGCAGTATGTTTCTAGTGTAAAATGGCAAATCAATTTACCTACAATTGCATATTCTTCTTTACACATTAAGCTGGTTATAGCTTCAGTTATTACTCTCTATAGTATTTTAGATAGCCAGTAACAATGCAAATATATTTCTTACCAAAACTAAAAAAAAAAAAAAAAATCAAAACCTTGGTCAGGTAGATTCTGCAACTTAGCACCTAAAACTGACCTTTTTCAGTGCTGTTTTCCAGGTCATCTGTACATCATGCCAGAATCTTAAAAAGGCTCTAATATACCTAATATAATACTCATTATCTCTTGATGGCTTTGGAAGTGGGGGTCATTTTTAGGTGGGAGAGGTGGTTTTGTGGCTTTGGGGATTTTTTTTTTCTCCGCATCTTATCATCTTGAGTCATCACAAGTGGTAAGAGACAATGAGGGATATGAGTTCAACAGTCAGAATCTGTTCAGATTGCACTTGGACAGTTAAGTACCTGTTTCTGCAAATTGACTAGATTAAGGGCTCAATTTCCATTTTAACCAAGAACATGGAGTATTTATTTGTGGAAATACCCTTTGGCTTATCAGAAAGAAGGTTAACAGGTGGCTTGATCTGAGAGTACCTAAAGAGCAGCTAGAAGAGAGCTCTTTAATCAAGTGGCCAGACATGAGCCAAGATCCAACAGCTAGAAATTGAATATAAAATTAAATGGGAAATAAATGCTGATTTTTATTCTGGAGGGTAATTAGCTTTGCTGTTGTTTATTAGATAACGGGAAGACATGTTTGATACAGGAACACGAGACTGTTGAAGTTGAAAAGGGCCTTTGGAGACACCACTGCTCAGAGTCTTCTGCAGCAGCTTGTTCAGGGCTGAATCCAGACAGGACTTGAATATCCCCAAGGACAGGGACTTGCAGAATGGGCAATCTGTTGGGTATTTGACCACCCGTACAATAAACCTGATTTTCATAAATTTACATGAAATCTTCTGTATTTTAATTTTTGCTCTCTGCCTGTTTTTCTGTCACTGAGCACCCCTGAGAAAGATCCATGTCTGTCTTCCCTGCTCCCACATCAAGTGTTTCTATATGCTGGTAAGACGCCACTAAACCTTCTCTTTCCAGCTGAAGCCTTCTCACCCTCCCTTCATTTCCATCACTTCAAATTTTCCCATCAAGAATGAAGGTCTCTCCACTAGTCTCTCCTTAGCCCTAGGATATGCTCTAGCTCAATCCAAAACATCAAGCTTAAATGCATGGCTTATAAAGGGATATTTGTCACACAGGAAGTTAAATAACTAGAATAACAAAATTTGCCATTAAAATCTTCAGACTAACACCATTGTCTTTCAGAAAGAACAACCTTCATTGAAGGCACAGATGAGTTTTCTCTCTGCCTCAGAGAACTGTCATTTTCAGCCATAGGAATAGAATTATAAAACCTGAATAATTTTCTGAGTAAAAAAAGAAATCCCACACAATATTTTGTTGACCAATTATTTAATGACATGTTGGGATGTGGTGTACCCCCAGTGTTCTCCTGTACAGTCACTTGAGAATGTTCTTATTTCCCTCCTAGAGACAATGGCATTTTGGTTTTCTTGGATCAGCAAAAAGGCAGTAACATGCCAGGAAATCCTAAAAAATTATTGCCTTTACCACCCTTTAGCAATGTGGCTGCAGCAGGGCTGCACAGCTTGAGATGCTTTACCAAATTATTTTCAAAATGTGGGTATTTTTTTGACATGTCTTATTTCTGTACTTGAATAGACAATCAGCTTAGGATCTATCACTTTTCTTGGCACAGGGTTAATGCTGCTACGTTTCTGATCCTCTGGAGGGAATTTTTGTTAGGTTTTTTTGAAGCCTTTCACTGGAAATCAATTTCTAGATTTAGTTCATCAGTACATTTTTGCTGAATCTGTTACCTACCCCTCAAACATTGCATTCCTCTGAAAATGGCCTGGGATTAATACAGGAACTGGATCACAGAGCTGCTTGCATGAATCTGCTTCAGATAGACAAAAATTGGTGCATTCAGTGGGAAGAACCCTTTGGATGATGTTTAACTGGCAGCTCGCGGAAGGTGGGAAGGTGGACACCATTCCGAGGAAGTCCATGCATGGATGAAGTCTGGCTCTTCCTCATCCAGCTAATTCACTGACTTTGGCCTTCTCAGCTTTTTTCCAAGGGGTGGTGAAACCAGCTCTGGGCTGTGGGTGCTCCAGGACTGTCCTAAATGAGGACCCAGCCCAGATTTCAAGAGTTCAAGGAGCAGAAGGATGTGCTTGTTCCCACAGTCCTTATGGTGCTCAGGCATTCTCTGTCTCTGGATGTTCCCTGGCTGCCTCCAGGCTCACACTGGTTGGCAGCTGTCTTTATTTCTCCCTGCAGCTTTGAGTTGTCTCAGTGTAAAAGGGTCTTGAGGGCCTTTGCCTTTGCACTGTTAGAAATTAACACACTGGGAAATGAATTACACCTCCCGCCAGCTAAATAAAAACACAGACTGATCTGAGAAAGTAATTTATTGATCTTTCTTCTGTTAAAGTAGATTTCAGGGTGCAAAATACTAACTCAGCTAAATCAATATCCCTTTCACTACCAAGCTGACTTTAAGATTGTAGGGATATTCTGAAGAGTGGAGTTTAATTTCAAGACATGTCCCTCAGACATTGCCTTAGTTAAAGCTACAGGACAAGTTTTGGGCAAACTGGGAGCGGGATTATAACAGTGGTGAGTGGATCTTCCACAACAAATTCATTGGGATCTCAGTGACATATGAAGGCAGAGCAAGGTGTATTGCTGAAAGTTAAAATTGCTTCTAAGTACAAAGGAATTTTAAAACCCATATTAAAGAGTAGTCTTGCAAATTCTGGTTTAATAACTTTTCCTTATCTGAGTCCTCAACTGCTGTTATATCAGCATGGCTTTACTGAATTTAGTGTTGTCTCATTGGAAATCTGGCCCTCTTTTTGAAGGTGAGGAAATAGTTCTAAACATGTCTACGCATAAAATGTCAGCTGGATATTAATTTATGCAAGGATTGCATTTTAAAATATGATTTTATAGGAATATTTAAAAAGTCGTTTAAAAATAATTTTTAAAGCATTTTTTTAGCTATAGTAAGGGACTGCTGGGCATCAGCTATGATTCAGATCTCGCAGTGATAAGCAAGACTGTAAAATGAGAAATACTACTGCAGTATTCAGCTGGAAAGCAGTCCAACTAGAAGTGAGAAGATTCAAAAAGTAAGTTGTTGCAGTGGCTTTTCCCCAGCAAATTATCCTACTATGCCTGAAAGAATTAAGAAGAGCAATCTAATCACCCTTTCTATGTTATTCTTGTTATTCTCTGCTTTTTCTGTTTTGTTTTTTTTTTATTTTTTCCCTCTTCTTCCCTGCAAGGAAAATTTAATGAGGCATATTTGCTTGTTTCCATGGTATTTCAAAGAAAGATTACTAGCTGAAAGCAAAGAAATATATAGAATAAAGCAGGGAACAAATGTCTTGTCTTTAGTAACACATATAAACCTTACTTTCAGAATTAATTATATAGAAATACTTTTTCTGTACTTGTAATAAGTGAAGACATGTCAGTCAATTTTTTTTTTTTACTTTGCTCTAAGGTCTGATGTCATACAGAAAAAAGTATTTGCTAACCAGCATCTCTCTATTCTTTGGTCAGATAGACATACACATGTATGGGTTTAAAGAGCTTTTAAAAACAGCCTTTGCTATGTGAAATATTTCATAACTAAGTGACAAACAATATCCTGTTTGCACTATTCACACAGCACAGGGCTATATTATGTAGTTCATTTATTTATTGATGAATTCCAAATTTAAGTCTGTGAATAACACCTGGCCAAAAAAAAACAAGATCATCCCAAGCAGACCCAAGTCCATAATTGCTCATGTACCCACTGAATTTCCTGTGTCTGGTAAGACAATGTTTGTACAAATGCAGACAGGAAAATGCAGTTATTATCTAAACCAGCTAAAATATCTTGTTCATGCTCAGAAAAAAATATCCTTTATTATTCTTATGCTGTTAATTATTTGTTTAATTTTTAAAGGGCTTGAAATTTCAAAGGATGGATAGGATTTTACCCTGCTGCCCCTGAAGTCAGTGCCAAGATACCTATTAATTTCAGAGGTCCAAATTCAAAGACATGTAAAATACTGAAATTAATACAGATGACACCAACCGAACTTGAAGCAAGTATTACGTTTACTGCAACACTTAATGAAAAATATAGACAGGTGATGCATGAATAAAACAGACGTTCTCCAAGAACCTATGACCTGCATAATCATGAGCAAACCACTAAAGATTGGATCTGTCACTTAAAATGACATACCTGAGGGAGGAGCTCCAGTTTTCTCTCTGGTCAACAGAAAAAGATCAGCAACTTCAGAGGACAATTTAATGCACCTGAGACACAAACCTGCCTCATGACCAGGTGTTTAATTTAAGTGCCTAAAGCTAGATGGGATGGACCAGGAAGAGCGAATATGGAAAATAAATAGTAGTAGCAGTTGGGACAAAACTGCTGAGGGCTTTGCAAATCCTCTTGAAATCTAATATGCCTTATTTCTTACCTTGAAATCGAGCCGGAGTTATTAAAGCGTCTCCAGAGATTTGTTAACACAACGTGCTTTGTTAGCACAAAGCAAAGAAAACCCATCTATTCTAAGAAGGTGGTTTGCTGGTTTTGTTTTTTTTTTTTTTTTATTTCATTGCAATGCTAGGAATAGTATTTTCCAAAGCTCTGGTCTATTGTTTGAGGTTTTGTTAAACCTCTTCAAACTCTCTTTGAGCTACACAAAGTCACCCTTGTGGGTCCTTCCTTTGTTTGGGTTTCAGCAGGGGGATCTGCCTGTCTTTGTGTAGATCCCAGCTTCAACTGTTAATTAACCAATTACAACTAAAAATGTTAATTCCACTCAGTCACTGCTGATCAACTAGAATCTAATTCTTTGCAATTTTAACAGAATCACAGTGAATCAGATAAGAACACTTGCCTGCAATTTCAGTTTGAGGGTATGCTTATGCTAATAAAAAGCATAAGGTCATAATATTGCCAGCCAAAGTATCTGATTTTACAGAGTATTGTTATTTCAGTATTATCAAATGAAAAAAAATAAGGGCCATCTACTCAGCATTTTAATGAAAACATGCAGGTATTTCTTCTTACCTATGCTTAAAAAACAGTCACATCATCTGCCATTTACCAATTTCCACAATCTTATAAAAATTATATTTTTTCCCCCAATTCCAATTTTGCCTGACAGACAAGCAGGCATTATTATCTTCATTTTATAAGTGGAAGATTATTGCCCAGAAATATTAAGTTACAGAGGTTTTTCAGTACAGAAAAATGGTCACTCCTAAATTCCTCTATACTGCTTTGCAGCTCAGGTTTAAATCAACTTCCATAATCAAATTAATTAATCTAGAATTTAGAACTTGAGCATAAACAAACATTGTCAAGTAAAAGACAAAGAAGATCATAAGCCATTCATGCATTCTCCACACTTTCTGAGTAACATTTCCTTGTTTTTTAAGGGAAAAATCTCTCTTCAGCTAAAGTGTTAAAATATTATCCTACATATATACTTCCAGCAAGCAACTTCTCGGCATGGGTTAGGCTCTACTTGGAAAACTATTGTCATCCAGGAGACAACCTGTAGTTTTAAATGACTAGGCTGTCAGTTCTTTAGCTCTCTGCACTTGCTTTTTCTGCTTTAGTGAATAGTAACAATTACACGACAAACAGCATGTTATTTCCAACTGTGGGTTTTTGACAGAAATCTTTGTGATACAAATATTGCAAATTTCCATTCATTTACAAGGTTAAATTCTATGCAGATTTTTAAAGCCTTAAGAAGATTTTAATAAAGCCCATAGTCTTTAGAATTTGGAGGAAAACAGGGGAATCTTTTGAAAAGTATTTTTATTAAAATGAAATGCCTTAAAATGTGCATATTTAGGAGATTTTTTTTTTGTTAGTTTTTGCTAGGTTTGTGTTGAGATTTGCAAACAGTATATTTCATACCCTGGAAAGGGTGTTGTCAACAATAAGGATTAAATATTAAGCAATTCTGCCCCAGAAAACTTTTATAAATCACATTTTTTTCTGAACTTAACAATGAACATGCAACATTATATCTAGTAAATAAACATGGGTATATTATAATTGAGTAAAGCTTGAATGTCATTTATGAAGGCTGCTAGAAGCCACAGACCCTACCCTGATTTGGCAGGAAGCACTTTTAAAAATTCACCATAAGCACTTAATTTTTGAAGGACAAGTAGCGATTTAAATCATTCATCAGTGTCAGGTTTGAAAGATGTGCACTTGGATTCCTCTCCTCCCTGCTCTGCCTCCTCTCCCAGCTGGAACATGAGATGCACTTCAGGTGTCACTTTCTCCCAGCCCCCTGACAGAGCAGCAGTGGCTCCGTGAGAGCCCCACCAGCCCGGGGTGCCCTTCCCGGGGCGAAGATCCCTCCCCAGGATTTGGTGGCATCCCAGTTACCTTCTGCAAGGGCTGGTGGTGCAAACAGCTGAGGATTTTGGTGAGGTTTTGTATTTTGACGAAGGAGAAATTGTGATCTTGGCGTGGGGTTGTGTCCCCAACCCATAAAGGAGTCCAAGCCCCAGATTAGTTTTGTAACCCTGCTCAGTTTTTATTTTATCTGCCCAAATTTCTCTCACTGTGCAGTCACCCTACGTGAGAATCATCCTTTATTTCTTTTTCCAATTAATATATTTTCTTTTATTTCCAAAGTCATTTTGAACAGTTCTAGTCTTCACACTCTCGGCAAAGTCAGCAGCTGTGGTTTTTATGAACTGAAGTCTTTTATTTTGTGTTCTTTGTGCAATACAATTAATGACTGTAACAACAAGCAAAATGAATTTTTCATCGGGGTTAGACTCCTTATTAATACTCTTTTTGCATTTACAGATACATTTTAACCAATGAAAAGAACTCCCTGTACCTATTGAAGCTATTTGATTTCCACCAAAATAATTTTAATTTAAGTCTGGTCTTTTCCATAGATACTCTTACATCAACAGATACCTAATATATTTTATAGTACCTGCACACTAATTAATGGTTTTATTTGAAATAAAATATTTGCCATCCTGAACACCTTTAGTGAGGGTTTCCTAGCAACCAAACCACCTCAAACATTGACCCTTATGAGATGTCCTTTATCATTCAAGAGGTTAACTTTTTGTATTCTTTCTAAAACAGAATTATTTCTTTTATATATATATATATATATATAATTCAGGTTCTGAAAAATGTCTTTATTAATTTTCTCAACATCTTTTTAACAGTAAAATGATAGATTCAGAAAAGTATCCTAAAATTCAAAATAAACACAATTATAAAAATAAAAAGAAGCTGTTGCACTCAGGAAAATAAGTCAACATTTTCACTTTGGTTTTTTTAAATTCCAGTTTCCATTAAAAAATAATTCTCTGCTGGCATCTCAATAAAAATCCAATGTTTTAGCCTAAAAATTCTCTCGAAATTGAAATTAATATTCCCACAACAAAAGTTACTTTCTTCTGGGTTGGAACTGCAATATTCAAAACCTACTGCCTTCTCTAAAAGATTTCAACACTGTCTCAAGTATCATTCTGCTTAAAGCTGAAATAGCAATATTTTGTCTGCCTGGAATTTACAGATGATGGATGTCATTTTTCCCCATTTATTTATGTTTTGTAAATTTTTTCCGTACTGGAAATCCTTGGCAAAAGTCAAAGAATTTTAAAGAACTCTCTTTTCGAATTTTTTTTTCCCCACAGAGTAAATAACAGAAAGAGGGGGAAAGACAGAGAAAGGAGAAGGGAAAAAACAAAGAAGAAAAGCAATAAGAAAAATGCAAAAGTCCAAAATTATATTCAGAAAATTTAAATTATTCCTAGGAGTTTTTTAAATAATTTCTGGATGCAACCAGACTGTTATTTCCAATGTTTGCAATGTTTTTGCAGTTAAAAAAATTGACTACCTTGAAATGTTGGCTAAAATGCTCAGGCCCCTGGCTGGGACACAGGTATTCAGGCAATGTTATTTTACCTGTGTGGGGCCAGGAGCTTGCACAGACACAAGTAAAACAGATCTTTGAGAGACCCCTGCATTGCTACCCCCAACATGGTTTTGGGTTTTTTACCTCTTCAATACTGTGGGGGCAATTTATTAACACACATTAACAGAAGCGTGAAGCAATCCTTGAGTCATATCATAAGGTTTCATTCAAAATGGCATTTAAACAGCCATAGCTTATAGGGGGAATGGGTTGTTTCAGTGGAAACTAGAAAATTGAGCAGTCCGTGCAGTAAACAAATTTTGTTCATGTAATTTCTTTGTCAATGGCTCTATGTTGATGTCAGCAGAATGGCTTTCTCACACATTAAAATTCCTTCTCCTATCCGTCATTGCAAATATTTTCTGTTATTTTTATGGACTCAGATTTTTAGTCCATTATTATACACAATTTTTTTCATTAAAATTGCTACTTGAATGTTGACTTGCTTACAGTGGCTGCCCCCCCACCTCACCTTTTAATAGTGTTTACTTTCTATTACTAATGATTGTGCCCCTACTTAAGCAATGATAACAACCCAGCAAAAATCATTTTCCAAAGAGCACCCACTTCAAACCAGCAGAAAAAAGGGGTACTTAGCTGTGATTAAAGAAAACCTCTCTGCTTGCATAGAGTCAAGTGAGCTCCTGCATAAAGCCTTTTGATTACTTCACAGAAAGAGCAGGACACGATGTACATCTCCCACTTGGGAGGCTGAAGTGCAAAACTTGTGGTTTGGTTGTGCAACAAAACCAAGCAGGATCCAAGGAAGCTGTTGGGCAGGGCAGGAGTGATTCCCCTTTTTTCCATATCTCAGTGGTCCTGTCCAGAAAACTGCCTCACTGAGAACATGAAAACCTGAAATCTACTTGTGTCTGTAGAGCTCCTAAAGGCTCTGACAGCCAAGGGTTGGGGCAGTAAGGAGGATCTGGACTTATTTAGTTTGGAAAACACCTTTAAAATCATTAATTCAAACCATAAACTCAGCACTGGCAAGGCCACCACTAAAGCATGTTCCTAAGTGCCATGCCTGCATGGATTTTACGTTTCATTGACTGTCCCACTTTCTCCCAGTTTCACTGTCTGCTAATTATTCCCTCTTTCATTTAAAAAAGCCTTCTCAGGGTTTATACTGCAGATCCCTTGAGATCTGGTCCAGTCCTGTTCACTAGACCACCACTGGTGTTCTCAGATGTAAAGGTTCCACCTAGAGAGTTCTAGTCAATGACAGAATTCAGGTGCCTCACTCTATCTCTGTACTTCTTGGTGTTTTTCTGAACCCCTTGTTACTGTGCCTATCTGTGATTCTTTTGCATTTATATCTCTAGCAAAAGGACACAGAAAGCATTAGACATTTCAAATTTTAATGAATGGAAATACGCCTATAGTGCACAATCAGGCTGCTGGGTAAAATTAAATAAATAGACCCTATTTGGAGACAGAGCAGAGATCAAGAGATCAAGAAACCGGATTAGACTAGGAAAAACATCCATCAATTACCAGTAATTAAAATTAGCTTTGTCAAATGTCAAGAAACCTTTTTTCCTTGAGATCGAGTGCTAGTGCAAGAGATTTGTAAGATTAATCATCTTTGAACACTTTTTTGTTTTGTTGTTATTGTTGGATAAATTTTGAGCTGATTTTTTCATACATTAACAAGAGTTTAATTCCAGAAAATTGTTCAGTAAAACAGGTGCTGTTTATTACTTTGCCTTCCTTCCCCAAGCTGCTATTGGTTTTGCACTCAATGAGAAATATTACTTTAAAAAGCTAAAAACCTTCATCACATAATTCTAAGACCCCAGAATTCTGCAGAGTACATCCAAGTACATCCATTGGCTCACACTCCTGACTGTAGAGATCTATATTTATGCATGTTCCCTGTTTTCTTACTTAGAAATCTATAAATTATATCCATATCTGTCAGTCTAACAAATGTTTTAGCCAATACACCAAAGGGAAATTTGACCAGTAGGAATTTAATGGTGAGTAGATATTGAAATGCACAGCAAGGATTGCATTAACCATCTCTTTTTAATATTGACAACTGTTTTAAGAAACATACAGAATTACAGCTGAAAGAAAAGAATTGATATCTTCCTTTGTAATCACAGGCTATTCACAAAGAGATACAAAATTAGGAAACTGAAGACACCAGTGGTTACCTCTGCAATTGACTGCATCATTTTGAGATCTTTCACATTAACATATTCCCAAAATCAAGTACCAGCAGGCACACCAACATGTAGAAAGATCAATATTTTATCTCCTACAATGAATATAATTGCAAATCTGTGCATTTGAATACAGAATCACTGCAGTTGGATGCCAAAGATACTGAACTAGTACCCAAGAAACCTCATATTCTTGTGAATTCCACTAGGAGAGGTTATTCCAGAAGAACCAGGTATAGAAAATTCAAAATGCTAGTTATTTTCTGAGGGGTATGAATCAAAATCTTTCCCACTTTTGGGCTGATGCCTGGTTGGAGTCACGCTTAGATGGAACAGGCAATGGTAAACACTACTGTGACTTGGGAAAAGAAGCAGGATCTTGCAATATATTGACTAAAATATGCTAAATTTTAAAGAAATCTCAGCACTGAATTCAAGCAAAATCAGTAATGAGGATGAACCTGCAGTGATGGGTTACAAACATATCTAAAAGCGATAAGCCACCTGCATTCTACACATGGCAAAATGAAGAAATAGCTGTAGAACAGAGAGTTATATTTTTAGCAAGATAATCCAAAGTAAAGCTAGAGCAGAGATGCCTATGTGAGTTTCAGACAGACTTTCTGTGGTTTCTGTCTATACCTGGAGGTATAGACTGGAGTTAAAATGCCAGCATAGGAAAATCCCAAATTAAACGGGATTTTTAAGAACTGGAAAATAACAATATATAAAATGGTGTTCAATATCACAAATCTGTCTCACTCCTTTCTGAAATGCAGGACAGTAAGATATTCCATGATGTTATTCTAAATCTAATCTGTTTTGCAAACAATTCCCTCTGACAGCAAACTGACTCTATCAAAGCCACCCACTGTCTCACCAACATTATTATTCAATTTAGCTGCTTAAATGATCTGGGCATTTTGAAGAAAAAATGAATAATTCTTGGCCCAAAGATCTTGCTTAATAATTTTATGGGTGATTAAATGAGTGACAGCAAGATACAGTAGTAGAGAAAGAGAAGGCTGAGCTTAGGTCTTAAAAATATGCTCTGATTATCCAGTCTGAGCTTATAAACTGAGTGATGTGCAAGATGTGTACTCTTTTTGTTTTTTATGAGACAAGGCAGAATTCTGAACAGTAGTTTTTCTATGCCTTTGCTACTGAGATTTTCATAGCTACCTCATTAAAAATCTGATAGTAAGCATGCACAATATAAAGAAATGCTGTATGGCTGCCAAGTTTTCAAAATATATTCCAAAAAAAAAACTACGAGAAGGAAACCATAGAAACATTGCTGGATGAATCACAGTCAAATAAAAGTCCATAATTAACTACTGAGAAGGAAAAAAAAATCTGAATGTTTTAGATGATTTAAAAATTAAGGAGCAATTTAAAGTAAAAGTGGTATACCATATTTTTAGCTGCTTTCCTTTACATTTCATCTAGTAAATGCAATGAATTTCTCTTCAAGAAAACACACAAGGGTATCCACAAAATGTTGAAACATGGGAACCTCAGGGGGGACCTACAAGGAGAAATAAATGCTCACTACGTAAGGACATGAAGTTACATTGAAGTAATTGCACCAATTTCTTATTGCAGACAGTGGCCTTTGCTATAGCTCCCTCTATGTTCCTAAGGGAATTAAATTAAAATCATGGCTGTCTTAATTTCCCCATGGGGTGAATGGGTAGAAAGAAGCATGTCCAGAAGGAGAAGCCAATGTGAAATGGACAGTACTGTGCTGTTGAAATGGTTTTATCTCAGCTGCTTTCACAGGGAGAAATGAAACTGAACTGACTTCAAAGAAACATGTTCCTTAAAATAGGAATTTTTTTTTTTTTTCCACCAGGAAGACTCAATTCTGCCAAGAGGGTGGGTTGCATCTCACCTGCTATAGAAGCTGTCCTTGATATAAGCCTTCTGGTACCAAAGACCATAATTTTTCATCACACTTTTTCCTGTTACTTAATTCCAGAGGTAATGGTGCCAGAGATCATGGTGCATATTCTCCACACATAATTCCTGAATTTTGTCTTTCCTGGTGGCCTCTGCCATGTGTGAGCACAAAGGTTCCTGTCACGATAATTGAATTGTGTCTGCTTTCTAGTATCAACTCTCACATTTCTCTTGCATACTTCTAAGTTCCCTCAGATTCAGAATGGGATGTATCTCAGTACAATCATCTAAAAGTTAGACACTCAGTCATGGAAGAACCTTCCATCCTCAAAGAGAGGGGCAGGCAGAACAAATCCTGAAATCATATGATACTTAAATAAGAGAGAGTCACTGTGCCACATCTAATCCAAACCCTATGTCCACTGAAGCATTAATCTTGGCACTAGATATAGTTGCCTGGAATATTTTCCAGATGAGTTAGGAAAATTTCCAAGAATGGAGATTCCATAAACCCATCCAACCCGTTCAAGTGGGTAGCCATTTTTTCTGCAATTCTTTTTCTCCATGTACCCAAAAATGTCGCTTTTTTTTTTTTTTTTGCACATGATATGCCACTGTCCTTCAGCATGGAGAGTTGCTTTTGTTCCAAGGGGCTCTGTGAAATATCAGCACTCACATCTTGCTTTAGCAGAGTGAAGGTGATTTTCCAGTGAGCTGTGAAGGTTTTCTTTTTCTCTCCTTCACTTGGGCTAACATGACTATTGTGGTTTGTCATGAGTGTCTAGATGGTGGTTAGATGTGGAAATACAGTAATAGATGCTTTCACGCAAAGATGGAGGGTTGTGACACCAGTGTCAAACCAACTATTTCAGCATTCCCCAGTGATGCATCAAAATGTCAAAATAGTGACAGTAGTTGAAAAGCATCTCTAACAGGGGAGAACCCTGAACACACCTTCCAAAGGAAGAAAAAATCAAGGCAGTTGCAGTTGTATTCTGAAACTGAGTGTCCTCTTAATGATACAGCACAGGTTCTGGTAATCTCTAGTTTAGAAGGGAAATTGACAGTGTATGCAGTCAAGTCTAAGCTGCACATTTCTTTGTGGACAAATCATCAGTGGATGTAATATGTCTGAGATAATTAGCAATCATATAATTTTAGCAAAATGGAAAAGAGTTATGGAAGTAGCAAATATTCTGGCAGAACAAAACAGAAGTAAGTATCTAGCAGAATGAAGTAGAATTAAGAATCACGAACCAAGAACATTTGCTAAAATTTTAGTCTTCTTCTGGGGATCTAAAGTATCTGCAATTTTGCTGTACTTTGTTTATACTCTGGCAGCACAGCTATGGCCCAATGTGCCAGATGAAAAGCACATAATAATAATTAATCCTTGCACTACAGAATTTGCAACACAATTAGTTGTGATGAGCAAAGAATTGAAGACTTGCACTGGGGACATGTAATCTTAGTTGGGACTAAAACAAGATTTGCCCCCAGTCACACTTACAGTCATTAAGACACAAAGAATCAAATAATCTGCTCGAGTTTGCAGAACAGATGCAGCAATTCCAGGAACTGATCAAATATTTCTCAGTCCTGTAATGCACTTCAAACTGACTGTCATTTCCTATTTCTTCTTTTAATAACTATGTGAATAGTGCAGGGCAAGAAAGTGGTTTTCTTTTCTGCTAAATATTTAGATGAAGAAAGCAGCCCTGAGATGCTTTTTCCCTGAGGAGATGTTTCCTACACGGACTGCTGAGGTACCACAATGCATAGCTGAATAAACCAGGATGGCAAGAAGTGAATTCATTTTTTTTTAAGTCCTAAACCCATGGCTGAAGCTCTTTTAAGCATATTTTGGGAATTTAAATCCCAAGTTCTATATTTAAGTCCATATTAGCTTTCAGTTTAATGAGGGTCTGAATAACACATTTTAGCTTTACTTGGGTTGCTTCACATGTCAGTACAGAAGTCAGAGAATTATTTAAGTCGAAATGAAGTCACTGTTCTTTATTGCTGAAATCAAAATTATTTTTTTTTGTTTTCTTTAGCTTAATATTTCCTAGAGGAAACAACAATATAGGAAAAGTTGCAAAGGTTATAAATCCATTAATTAAGCCACTTTTAGTTTATTTTTCTGATGTAACAATGCTGATTTTAAAAAAATTCTTGATATTATTTTTCAATTTATTAAGGTGACAGTTATGTTAGTTAATAGCAATTACTTCCATCAAACTTTCATCATCATTTACTCACTAAGGTTGAACACTGGCTTATATTATTACAAAAGTGCAGTTCACTGCTGACCAAAATCAGTTCCAGCAAACAGGTAAAACCTCCTTTTTAAATAGAATCATCACATCTTCATTCTCTTCTTTAACTAAGTAAAAAGCTTCATCACAGCCATGCGGTTAACAAGATGATTTCCAGGCCAATTCACCACCATAATCCATTTATCCCAAGCAGCCCTCTTAGGTCTACAGGTTTTCTGGTGGTGTTTTCTCACCTGCTCAAACAGAACTGAATTGTTACTTATCAGAGGTGTGCAAAGAAAGGTCCAGCATTTGCTGTCCCCAAAAGTCCTGTATGCTGCCTACTTCTCCTTTTGCAAGCTTGCTACCAGTTGTCCTAGGTTACAATAGATGTATTTAAGTATTCTATTACCACCAGCTGTGGGCCATCAGCTGTTATCACCTGCTAGTGACCCACCCCTGATAACAGACAATGGGCCATCAAGAAACCACCCCATGACTCATGGGCTTATCTCATCCTATTGTGAGATGCTCCACCCAGGAGGGAGGACCCGGGCATTCCCACCTGGATAGAAGCTGCCCTTAGAACTGCCTGGCCTCAGCCCTGTCTACTGGGTGACCAGAGGACAAGAGACACCACGGACCTTCAGCTGGAGACCAGACCTTCCATTGGATCATTGCTTCAACTGGATCACTTCATTTGGACTAGTGTGACCACCCTAACAGGGTGTTGGGTTGCATCTGACTTTGTCAGTGCTTTTTCCTTATATTATTTAACTTATTTCTGATTTTTCCTATTAATTTTAATCCTGACTTGTGATCTCCCATTGGTTTGTTTTCAAACCAATACAGGTGGCCTTTCTGAAAAACTGAAATACCACAGCAAGGTGAACAAGTGTCTGTCTCAAAGCAGCCTCTTAATGTGAATGTCTGAGGTAATGTGAATTTTTATTATGTTCAGTAGGAGAGAGATGTTTAAGCAGGTAGCAAGATGTCCCTGACACCATGACACCACTCAAATATCATAAAGGTACCTTTGTGTACCTGTTCCCTACAATCAGTTTTGCTAAACGTGGAACAGAGTTTTCAATGCTAGAGCACTTAAAATTCAATAACTTTTTTTTTTTTTTTTTGAGGTGTGACTTTGCCCAGTTTTCTGTTCAGAGGTTTCATATCTAAAATGCAAGTGTTGCTGGAAAATGCTGTTTGCATTAGGTAGTATTTGACTTACCCAGCCACACAGGAGAGGAATGAAACACTTTTCTCTTGTAAGAGCAAGGTTCTTTTGGACACATCAGGGGATGATTCACTCTGCAACCATCTTCCATCACCGAAAATATCAAAGGTCTATTTCATAAAGTGGCCAAAGTGCTTTGTCTGTTTCACAGCCAAAAACTACTGTGAGATTAATTTTCTTCTATAAAGGTACAAAGTTCAAGTTGCTAAAATTAGCAATTGTTTCACCTAAGCCTCTTCTCTATGGTCCTATTCAAAGCAGTATTGTTTAGTGTTTCAGTGCCTGCTGTTTAAAATATAATGTTCCCTATTTAATGAGTCAAAAAGCTTTATCTAATTATTCTCATAGCAAGGATAATCATACCAATTATGATTCTTTAAAAAGAATGGTGGAAACAAAGAAGTGGAGATAAGATTTAACAATGACAAGACAAATTGGGGAGGCAGGGGAATCTTAAATGTTGAAAACCTCCATCACCCTCTTTTTTTTACAATAAATAATAAAATTACAGATTTTTGAAAGAGACAAGTTATCACCGTGCAACCTGTGGAGTTGTGGATTATTATGACGACGTTCCTGTTGGTTTGGAGTGAAATTCATGGGTGTCCCTCCAGCCTCCAAATCTAGGGCTGTAGGATGTGACATAGAGTAAGATCTAACATTTGTGCTGTCAGCTACCTGGTATTGACAGGCAGTGGAGTTTTAGGTTCACAGTCCTGAAGGCAGCAGTACAAGCCCTTCTCTCACAGGTCTGTGGATGCTCTGTGGATGGTCCATGAGGAGAAGCAGGTGGACACGGGGTTGAGTGTGTCGAATATCTATCTCCAGCAATTGCCTCAGGAAGGCAAGTACTGCTAAAGGACCATTCAAACCATACAGGTCAAACCTGCTTCTCTTTATTGGTGTATTGAATACACAGGGTTTTGCATACAGCTGGGGTACATGATGGATACACACTTTCTAAGGAAAAGTACCAAAAATGATGTGAACCTCAGTGAGGAAGAAAACAGTAGCAACGAGACCTGTGTCCCCAGCAAAGGTACATAACCAAAAATTGGAAGATATATGTCAGCCCAGAGGGTGAAGAAGGGTTATTTCCCACATCAAAAAGACTACAGTATTATGTGGGACATCATCAGGAAGGAGGACTCTGTGATCCTGCCGAAAATGACTTTTTATAATGGTAGAAAATCAGGGAACAAGGAGACAAGGAGTGAGGAATTTTGCTCCTTTTCCCTCACTGCCAGACTAAACTGAGAATCTGCTGCCTTTTCAACTCAGCAGTCTGCTCCTGTGGCTATTACCTCAGGAGCAGGTAGGAAGCCTGAGTGTAATTTCTTTTATCACTTACTTGTGGGCTTTGTTAATCACTTTGAATGTCTTTGCAACACATTTAGATTTCTCTAAATGTAGTGATGATTTTGGACAGGAAATCACAAAGCCCTTGGTTCTGATCCAGATCACACAGACAGTCTGAACATACCTACTGTCACTTAAAATTGAAGAACAGCATCGTGCAATTGTACTCTTGTGCCTGAAAAATTCAAAGCCACAGATTGAGTTCAAACAACTGTTGCCCTGTTCCACATGCTCTGATAATGAAGACACCATGAAAGTTTTTGGCACAAAGGAAAACAAGTCAATACACACATCAGGACACTACAACAGATAAAATTTAGCTCTATTATAACCAGGTATTCAAGCATTCTTGGATAAATTGAATCTGTCTGCTGCTTTTTCTGCCATGCTTGCTTTAAGCTGTTCTGTTATCTGACTCCCTGACTGTTTATCAAACAGAAGACATCATCTGGGTGCTAAGGAGACATTTCTCCATCAGGCTGAGGGGTGGCTCTCTCTGAGAGGTGCCACAGGAAAAGGTACTGAGAGATGGGAAGAGCATAAAATCTTTACAACTTTTCTTCTCCTCCATTTCAAAATCCTTTTCTGAAAGGATCAAAATCTTTCCTCTCTGCCAGGCAAGTTTCATGTTGAGAAAAATTTATACCAAGGTTAGAGGAAGAAGTGGATGGTGTGAAAAGAAAACCTGTGAGCATAAAAGTTTAGAAAGTCCTTGAGGAGGCTACCAGAAAGTTTGATTTTTGCTTAGCAAAATTTAACTGAAACTTTGTTACGTGGGGCCACCTCATCTCTGCAAAGACTGTGGTTTTCCCATAGCACAGGGGAATAAACACCTACTTTAGAAACTGCTCCAGGCTGACTGTAGGGATATTCCATATTCCCACGCTGTTATTGCTGTTGCTTTTTTTCCCAGTAGTCAGGGAAACTCAAGACACACTGATTAAGGCTTGGATTGCTCAACCAAAAATACATCTGTCTATTATGTGGCTTAGACACACAGGTCTTGGAGCAACAGGTTGTTATGCAGAAAGGTGTGTAGCAGGGAGGTGTGCCTTACACTGAGAAAACCAGTGTTGTAGCAATGAGTTCTAGACATTCAAACGTACTGAAAACCACCTGAGGTTCCATCACCCTTCCCTGAAATTATTCCATTCTGCTTTATAAATCTTTGATTTTTTTTTTCCCTACTATGAATTCCATTTGTTTGATGGATTTCTTTTCCCTCATATAGGTGAAAAATGCTACCATTGAGACAGGTTACCACTGTCTGTGAAACACTGGTGTGCCTTGAATTCCCTTTGAGGTGGCTCTGCAAGGCAGAAGGGACCTCAAGAACACAATGCAAGTTTTGAGAAGTTATGGGTGATTTTCATAAGATTTCATCCCATATACACAATCTAAAATACTTTTTGTTTTGTCTGTGCCAACTGTCTGCACTCCTTTTTTAGGAAATGGAAAGGAATAACTGCTTCCAAAGGGCAATTGGACCTTCTCATTGTGAACATTTATTTAAGATTAAGACGTGCTCTAGAATACCTCTGTGTCTCTCCATGGATTACAAAAGGAGCTTAGACCAAATGTTTCCCCATTGGATAACTAAATTTAAGCTTCTGTTGCAGCTAAATATAACAAGAACAGTATGAGACTAAGCCTAAAATCCCTTTCTGTACTACAGCTGGTAAACAGGCCACCTGACAGCGAGGTTACACACAGGTTACAGAAACTTCCCTCTAATATTTTTTTAAAGCACTGGTCTCTGAAGCCTCTGTAAAACAGCTCAAACTACCACAAGCCACACATGGATAGTCCAGACAAATGGTTTTGAATGGTTCAGTTGCTGTTAAGTTTATATGGGAATTTTTGTAAAAGCTCTTTGCAGGACTCAGGAGTTATCACTTCAGCCAACTCTGGTGATAACAAACCTCCCATTCTGCTAGCAACAGGCCCATTTTGTTTCACTGAATGACTTTAGGCTGCTTTTTCATACTGTTATTTCATGGCCTCATCCAGAACCTGACAGGGAATTAGGAAGCTGGAGGGTGATGCATCTGAGAATGCCATGGTCAGGACATAGTTCTGCAGGAGAACAGCCCAAATGGCCTCATGAGAGTGTTCAGGGATTCTCCTCAGGGACTCAAGGGCTTAAACTGCAGTGAAAGCAAAGCTTTTACTTGCGTGGTAGCAGAACCACTTGGATGAATGTACTCTTCACAGGGTAAAAAACTGGCTGGATACCCTAGTCCAAGAAGTGGTGGACTCCCTCAGTCATCTCAGAGGTCTTTTACCACCTTAACAATTCTATGATTCTATAACAAGAGGGGAAATAGTTTGATTTCTCCTTCTGTTCTGTAAATGAGAAGCAGCAGCCCACTCCCAGTGCTCCCTTAAAAACCGCAAAGCTCAAGGAGCTGCTGCGGTGTGAGATGCGAATTTCAGGTCATTACTAATCTGGTTGACATGCAAAGTGCTGAGGTAGAAAATGAAAGCCCAGTTGCGCATCCCAGCCCCCTGAGACATTCAGTCCCCCAGGAACCATTATTTTGTCTGTACAAACTATTGTTTCATAAAGAATACTGTGTTTCAGCAGAAAAGTCAAATGTGTCCTCTCATAACTCCACGTGGCTGTTAGCTTACTGCTGAGCTAATACTTTGCCACATAAATAAAACTGCACAAAAAAAGAGAGCAGACTTGCAAGGAAACATGGGGGGAAAAATATAATTCATTGGTGCTCAGGGCTGAAAAGCTAGTGAGCTTCTTTCCCTTCCTTTTTTCTTCCCTGTACCCTTACAAGTTGATGTGTATCCAAACAGCTTGAAAAGTACTTTGAAATCCAACTTTAGTCAGCTATGATGAAGACATAAGAGGAGCTGATTTTTCCTTTGTGATGCTTTGTTTTCTTCTCTTTTATTCACTGTTCGCTTCAGCAGTGGCTGCAGGAAAGGATCCAAGTGTTTTTTCTTGGATTTTTTTTTCTTTTTTGGTGCCGTTAAAGATATATTTCTTGAGTTACACCGAGCAATAGTCACTACATACTGCTTTTGAGATAAGCTCAACTAGTGAGCTGAGAGGGCTTGAACCAAAATGCAAGACTTCTCAAACCCCGGGAATCTATAACACCTTACCTAAGGACTTTTTACTATGGTTAAAAAAATGCCACTTTGTGTGGAAAGATGTGAAATACTATGTAGCTATTTTTATTTTTGTTGAATCAGTTTCACAGTTCTAAGGAACAGACATTGGGCTCAAGGGCAAAGCTGCCACTCAGAGGGATCTGAAGATGTTGTAGGGCCAACAGGAACTTCCTGAAATTTAACAATGAAAAAAAATGAAAAATTCTGCACATCATAAGAATTATCACTGGGCACCTGGGGAGCAGCTCTGCTGAAAAGAACTTGGAGGTCCTGGTGGACAAATAGCTAAATAAGAAACATCAGCACACCCTGCCAGCAAAGTGTTCTGGCTTGCTGGTGCAGGAGCAGAGCCAGGAGCTGGAGAACAGTGATATTCCTCCCTAATCAGCACCCACAGCTACAATTCTGCATAGACTCCTGGGACACCAAAAAAGAAAGTTATTGGTAAAAACTGGCATTAATTCAATGGTAGGTCATGACTGAGTGGGGGAGAGAAGGAACTGTGTTAACTGACCTACAGAAGATGCTGGGGGACCCAGGTTTTTTTGGCCTGGAGAAGAAAGAGCTTCAGGAGGAGGTAACAGCATCCTGCCCACACCCACAATGAGGATGTCAAGAAGACAAAATTATTGAAACCCATCTCAGCAAAGCACTTAAACTCATACTTAACTTTATGTTTGAGTTTTTTCCTATTCCTTGTAGATTTTTTAATAAACATAGATATTTATGTCTTTTTTTTATTCCCATCTCTCTAATGCACTCGCACATCTGTATATTTTTAATATATTGTAAAAACCTACTTAAAGCTGGACAAATACCTAACATCTTCCCAGTGCTGAGGTATTTTGCAATATTAAAATGTGATTATCGTTCATCCAATTTGTGGATTAGGTGTTATTTCATTTTATTTTTACAGCTATATGCAGTATTATCAACCATTAGCACGTAAGTATGAAATGATGAAATTTTTATGGTGACTGCATAAAATGAAATGGTACCAAAATTATGAGGTTTAACTCTGAACACTTAATAGAAATAAAAGGATTCACTGCTACGCTATTCCTCTGGCAGGAGGTGACATGAGAGCAGTGAGCACTCCACAGTTTCAGGTGTTGTGCACAACGAGAACTCCTTGTTGAGATGGGAACACGCACCACTGTATTAACTCATGTTTGGGTTCACAGCTGACTCTATGTGAATATATTTTAGCCCATATTGCAGCTTCCATCCTGCCCCTTCAGCCTGGTTTTTCGCTAGAGGAAACCCAGATATGCATCTGCTTTGGAGGAAACCCCACAGTCTGACATGGCCTTGGGGCCATAAAAGCATCGACCAACAGGAAGTGATGCCTTTTCCTGGTCTTAAAATCAAGGGTCAAACACAGTTAGAAGGGGAAAAGGGATTTTACTTTGGTATTTATTTTAAGGATCCTTAGGTGTGCCACATCCAGGTCAAATGTCCCTCTGTGCACCCCACAATACACCCCCCACAAAAGATCTGGTATCACATTAGAGGTGTTACTAATTGGCACATCTATCAAAAATTTCCCAATGAGAGGCTCAAATGAGCCCTCCTTCCCCAAGGAACCTTTCCCTGGATCATTCTTAGTTTATGAAATGTGTTCTGGAGACGCCCTTGGGCTCTGGGCACACGATACCTCACTACAAAACTTCTAAAATATTCAGTCTCCCAGCTTGACAAACAAGTCCAAGAATGTGGGCAAAAAGCACCAAGAATAGAGAAATTGTAAAAAGGTATAACAGGGGTATAAAAGAAAAGACAAAAATCATCACAGCATCAGAAGGAAGCACCAAAATGAAAAACATCTGAAAAATTTTCAACCTGCAGAAAAGAGAAGACCCACTGAAGCAGTGTCTAGATCTGGCATCTCATTCCCAGCTGAGAGGAAACCTTCAGACTCCAACAGATAAATCGTGGGTTTTAAAACATCAGTAACCAAAAGTGACTGCTCCTCTTCATTGGTTTTGGGGACTGTGCTCTTCATGTTCTCGTTTGGGGTACCCAGATAACAGCACAGTCAGCGGCAGCTGTGATTGACATAAAAGCTACATAGAGGATCCCTGTGATCTGATGCACAACTCTGTCACCTTAGTAAAACAGCAGATAAAACAGTCCTTTGCAACTGGACAAGGAGCAAGGTTACACCATTCTCTTTGCAAGAATGTGCAGTTTACAGGCAAGGACAAAAAAAAAGTTTGAAAAAATAAGAGAAATTAATAGAAATGTCTAGCCAGGTTCTCAGTAGTGTTGGTAGTCATATGATAAATTAATCCTTCAAAGCTGTATAAATTTACAATACCTGAAAATCTTGTACCCTTTTCTTAGAATAATCCAAAATCAAAAAATAAATTAAAATTAAAGAAAGAGAATAATATACCTTAGCACTGAAGAACTTTAAATATTATATCCAATATTAATACACATGCAGTTGACTAGAAAAAGGTCTTCAGAATAAGTTCATAAATGCAACACTGAACAGTGTCTGCTAATATTAATTATTATTTTCACCATTATTGTCTCAATGTTCTAGGAGAAATTTAGAGTAGGACTAGAAAGCATTTTTAGATTACATTGGTATGCAAATTAATTTTCCATGTAACATCATGCATTTTCATGTGGTAATCTTGATCCTTTAAGCTTTTTCTATCAAAGAAAGAAACAATACTCTGTCCCTGAGGTACCCAATCAAAATTTGTGAACCATTTCAAATTTGTGAATCCAGCACTCAGAGTGAAACCATTTACTGCACGTTGTATGAAGGGTGACTCCACTGTGCTTCATGGTGGAGTTTTATTGATTTTTATATTATTTTCCTAATAATTCTTAATTACTTTTGCAATTAATTTTTTGTCTGTCATTAGCCACAATTTTTTTCAAAGAATTACCTTTGCAATCTCAAGATCACATTCCTCAATGGCAACAAGTAACTTTAGCACTGAATATGAAAAAGTTGAGACTAGTTTTTCATGTTTCCCTTTAATATTTACTTCCACACCGTTTTAATTCCCAGCTCATTGCTTGCTGATCATCACACCTTGTACATCATATAGCTGAAATGTACTGAGCTGTAGAGCAAGATGTCAAAGCAAGGTTTTAGTTTAGTTATCTGTGTCTGGGCATTCAGATCTCAGATAACCCAGAGATCTCTGTGAAGCACTTTCCCATGTGATTTTCTTTTACAGAAACTAGAGTAGCAGAACCTCAGTACCTCTGGAACTGAACTTTTAATTTTTTATATCTGTGTTCTCCATGTATGAAACCTAATATTACTCCAAGCCAGAGATAACAATTTTTCTCCCGAAGAACAGAGGCTGTAAAGAAAAATTCATTCATTCTTTTAGGCACCTCAGGCAGGTTGTCACTCACCTAATTTTAAATGTCTACAAAGTAATTGTCTGTACCTGAACTACTGGAACTAGGTGGAGGTTTTTTTGACTCTCTGAGAGCTGGGAGAGAAATGGGCACTTAATTCATCCTGAGGTAGCCATCCATAATAAGACAGATGAAACATGTATTTTAAGTACCTGTTCTCTCTATGACTGTAAAAGTTCAGGTGCACACTGGACCATACAGTTCAGATCTAGATATATACACAGCTGGATAGCTGCACACACTGAGATGAGCTTGACATCCTGAGTTTACAGTGATGGCTGATGTTCCAGTTTCTTCACAGACACCCTTTGGAAAGTTTATGCTATATATGTCTTTGAGCTATAATCTAATCAATATTTTAATAACCTCAATTTTCACTGTTAGAAATGATATTTCCCAAAGCTATATAAGCATGATTTTGTTTTAAATTAAGAATTTGGAGTCTGTTGTGAGCTGTAGAAACTCTGGGAGTAAAGTACCATGATCACATATAACTTCGTGACCCAAAGGGCACATGGTTATTTATTGACTAAGTTCTGAATAAAATAGAACAAGTACAATGAGATTGTTTTATGATTGCATTTTCACCAAACTATAAGATTACTTCTGGATTCAATAGAATTAATTAAAAGTAGCTCAAAGCACCAAGAGTAAACAGAGTAAGAGATAAAGAGCATCTCAGACGGTAATGTAGTTTAAGCCAGTGAAAACTCCTTGTGCACTTGAAGCAAGGAGTAGGAAGATTCAGATTTTCTGAGTATTTAAAATTTCAGAAGGAAACAGGAAATGTTGCATGTACACAAAGAAAGGGTGATAGAAGCCTGTCTGGCTTTCATGTTTCATGCTAACCTACATTTACCATCAATTTTGGTACCGTTGACCTAAAAACAGTGAAAACTTTTATCTTTATTCCACACACATTGTAGATCTCAAACTTCTAGGGTAAAAGTATGTGGAGTCTTCTAAGTAACTACATCCAGTAGGTCTCCATTGTTTTCTCTTTATTCCTACTCATTAATGTTGATGGCTGAAAGTAGCAACTTTTCTCCAGAAAATGTTGATTTAATAGCTTGCCGTGAAAATTTCTCTCTCCTACAAGTCATTCTAGAAAGCTGTGATTCCAAACTTTCTATCCTGCAGGTTTCCAGACTCACTGTTCCCCATGAATTGGAAACAGAAGTTTGAATGCTGCAGAAGTCACAGCTGCACTGCAAAAATCAAGGTCCACTCTTCCTGCCACACCTTTCAGGACCTTGTCAGCCCTTGGGAGACTAACCTAGCAGTTTTTTGGATCCCTTGCCACCTTCACCCAGACTCTCATTTCAGATGTAGCATTGAAAAGCCAACAGAGAGGAAGAGTCTGATGTCACCACCAGCTGGGAGGCATCCGTGTCTCACTGCCTCTGGGGTGGCTCTCTCAGAGCTGTCGGTGCTGTTAGAAAGACAGGGTTTGCAATGGAAGGAATCAAGCAGGTTGCATTATTTTCAGCCAAAAAGAGTCATCCATTATGGCATGACCATTATCTTTTGGGACCATGTCTCAGCAACCTGTTCCTTGAGGATTTTGGGTGGGGGGGAAAAAGGAAGGAAACAGATACTGAGGGGTGAGAAGAGGAAGATGATGTGATCACACAGTGCCTGTCTCGATGTTATATCATCTCTCAGCCCTGCTGGTGTCATTCATAGCGAAAAGTGCATGAATTTGTGGAAGTTAAATATTGTGTGATCTGTTATATAACTCTGTCAGTAGCAAAGGGAGCAAAAAAGTTACTTTTTTGCGTACTATTTTATTCCTTGATGTTGCCTTCAGTGATTTTTTGAATTTCAATGTTACTACTCTGCAGTTAATGACTTCTGAAAAAAATAAATATAAACTTTCATATTTTGACTGAAAATTTTTTTGATAGTTGTCTACAATCTAAGCATGCAACAAGTTATTTTCAAATTTTTCTTTTGGAAAATTTTTAATTTATACTCACTCCTGGAACAGTGCTCTTGCAATATCTTGATTAAACTGCCTTCAAAGTGTTGATTTCACAAAGATTAAAGGAAAGACTCCCAGCTTACATAAGCTGTCACATCCTGTGGACTGATAACATTTTAGATTAGTTTAATCTCTAATATTAACATTTTCTATAGACATTCCAGCTTTTCCCAGTGAGTTCCACTGTTTTGATTTTTACTTAGACAAATAGAGAAGGCCTGAGGGGTCTAAACTGAGATGCCTTAAGCAGTCTCATTTTCCAATGGAAAACAGACAGTCCTCTGTCTTATGAAAATTAGACATCTCTAAGATGTCTGTTTATTCAGAGATGCATAAAATCTAAGCATGCAATATTTTATTTTTTAATAAGGTTAAAAAAAATCTCTCTTATTCTATATGTACCAGTAAGGATTTGTAAAGATTTCAGTTTTAATATCACTTTTTAAATGAGCTAAATTTAACATTTTTTCTGTGTATCTAGGATGAAAACAAAAGTAACACATGAGAAATTATCTTTCTGTCTTCTTCTTTAAAAATTAAAGCACAGGGAAAATAATAAGGGAGAGCAGAAGGGAGAAAGAATATATGAACAAGTATTCACTTGTTACACATATATGTATATATATATATATATATATACACACTTAGCAAATATCTCCTCCAGTCATATTCACACAAGATAACGAGGTGATCCCACTGCTCCTTGGCTTTGAAGCTGAAAGGAGGGTTACATTTTTGCACACTTAAAATAAATGTCTGATTTCTGTAACATAAAAAAAAATTAAAAAGGTGTTGCTCAAGGGAAGCCATCAGCACTTGAGAGAAGCATAATCCCCACCATCTGCTACCACAGAGACAGAGCAACTATTCACAGCTTTTGTTGCAGTCCTCAGGCTGCAATTGTACTGCAACTGAGGGTGGTCACAGCAGACCTGAGCAATTTTATATCTTTACTGCTTATTTCCCTGCCTGCCGCCACCTCTCTTCCTTCCTCTCCTGCCCATTTTTTTACTGTAATAGGCAAAATCAGGGCAGGGAAGGGACTGTATCTTTCTGATCTTTAGGCAACCTGCTGCCACCAACAGAAACATGAAATACACATTGTATTCTGAGTCTGCAGGCGATGTCCTCTAGGCTGAGATTCATTTCATTTAATTATAGTTATCTAAAAAGCGCCCAGTGTAAGGCAACTATCTAGGCTCCTCCTTTAGATGATTAAAAAAAGGTAGCTCCAAAGGTTATTCATCCTAAACTACAATTGGTATTAATCCTCAAACAAGTGCTGTGTAAAATTAATTCTCCTGTTTGATACAAAAAGGCTCCAATTTGGAGCAGACACTAAAGGTGGACTTTGCCTGAGGTTATCCACACAGCTCCAATGCAGGTGTCCTTACCTGAGGTGACTGTGCAGATTTCCTTCTTAGCCAATAGAAAGAACAGGAACTTTTTATTCCTCTCTTCCTAATGTAGATCAGGGAGTCGTAGAGCATTTTGGGTTGGAAGGGACCTTAAAGGTCATCCAGTTCCAATCTCCTGCCATGGGCAGGGACACCTTCCTCTAGACCAGGTTACTCAGAGTCCCCTCCAACCCTGCCTTGAGCACTTCCAGGGATGGGGAGTCCATGACCTCTCTCAGATACAGAAAGATTGAAATGTTTCTCTTCATTTATGGCAATGACTTTTTAAACAGATTTATAAGGTTAGAAGAGGTGAGTTATGTTTCTAACTTCCAGAAAGCTAAAATTTAGTGAGATTAAAATTTAGTGACACAGTTTTACCAACTCTCCCACACAACTAGAAACCGCGTGAGTGAGCAGTGCCACCATCTTCAAAAGATTAGTCCACTTTGCCAAACAACCATTGCCCAACAGTATCACTTCCAGGTTTTAGGATGAGAAGGTTTTCATGTGCTCTCCAGAACAAACCATTCCTTCCTCTATCACACCAATGCAAAGACACAACAAATCCTTTGAGGCTTCTGACAACAGAAGAAAATTTAAAACTAGAGGAAAACTCTGTGTGTGTTAATTGAACTGCCTGGGAATGTTCATATGGCACAATGCTCAAATGTCTGTGGCACTTAATTTTCCTAGGCTGTTTCTCTTATGGCAAAAACATTATCTGAGCTACACATTTGCAAGGACACTTGTTCACCACAATGTGCACTGAAATAAGTGCTAGTTCATTATAACCTTTAAAGCATCTCAACTTCACTGGCATTTAAGTATTGGATTGAGTTTTATCTCAATTACATCATTAAAGAGAGTTGAATGTATGGGAGGATAGCTCCTCAGTCTTATTTCATTGCAAATTTCATAGTTAATTACTGGGACAAAACACTAAATAAGAAGAAAAACAGTACGAGTTAAAATGGAAGGTTCTCTGGCAGATATAGCTTTATAAAAAAGCAAAAGTTAAATGCTAAGAACTCATTCGTAATAAAAAGCAATTTCCCAGGTATTATGTTCTATCTCAGTTATGGTTAAACACCATAAATTAGCAGTGAGCACTCCAATTCAAATGACTTGTATTCTTCAGTATTCTTAAAAGTCAGTCGAATCAGAAGTCCACTAGCGCTTCAATGGAAGTAATAGAAGACAATTTAATTGACAGAAATGTGTTTTAGATAGTACTTCTTATCTTCAGGCAACACATTTTATTACCTAAAACTTCATTACAGTGCACAAAAAAAGGATAAAGAGAAACATATGTTTACTTGTAGTGAACCATACATTTAAAATGATAACAGAATTGATTTCTTCCTGCATTTTTTATCTTTACTGTATACATTATGACCTATATGCTGAAATGTAAAAACCTAGAAATTTCTGGCACCCATCTGTATTTTCAGGGAAAGAAAAAACAAAACAATAATGTTCTCAGAAGAATGATACTTTTGCACTGTTGTAATGTGCATTGTTTTCTTAAGATCAAATCTAAAAGCAAACAAGCCCCTACGTCACCAGCAGTAGTGCTTCTGTCAGATCTTGTGGCTATATTTTCCAAACAAAAAGGGTTTGGCGTTTCAGGGGAATTCCCAACACAACAGTAAGGAAGAAGCAATTTTAGGTTAAAAAGGTTCTAGGTTAAAAATAGATGTATTTAAGTATTCTATTACCACCAGCTGTGGGCCATTAGCTGTTATCACCTGCAAGTGACCCACCCCTGATAACAGACAATGGGCCATCAAGAAACCACCCCATGACTCATGTGCTTATCTCATCCTATTGTGAGATGCTCCACCCAGGAGGGGGGAGCTGGGCATTCCCACCTGGATATAACTCACCCTTAGAACTGCCTGGCCTCAGCCCTGTCTGCTGGGTGACCAGAGGACAAGAGCCACCACGGACCTTCAGCTGGAGAGTAGACCTTCCATCGGCTCATCGCTTCAACTGGATCACTTCATCTGGACTAGTGTGACCACCCTAATAGGGAATCAGGTTGTATCTGACTTTGTCTGTGTTTTTTTCTTATATTGTTTCACTTATTTCTATTTTTTTTTCTATTAATTTTAATCCTGACTTGTGATCTCCCACTGGTTTGTTTTCAAACCAATACAGGTTTTTAAGTTCTTTGTGTGAAGTCAATTTCACAAGTAACAGGTGATGTTGATTTTGATCCTGTATTATCAGTGGGGAACAAAATACAGGTACTGAACCCCCTGCCAAAGATTATCTGCAGATGTTTTTCAGCTGTTCCTGAGGGAAAAGAATTATGCCCCATTTCTGGTGCTACTGGAACTGTGGGTTATGAAACAGCCTCAAATACCTGATATCACTGGAAAGAAGTATGGTTTGATAGTGACACAGCATTAGATGCCATGCTAATGATTAGAAATAATAAACAGCTCCACAATCTGATAGCAGCCACATTCCCATTATGACTTACAAACTGGCAGTATTTGTAAGTTTCCATGAGCCATCAGGTTGAGTCTGAAATGAAATTCCGGTTCTTAAAACGATGAAATATTTTAAATCTATTTGGGGACTATGAACTGCCATTTAAATAAACAAGCTGAAATGTCTAAGTCAGGGATATACACATATATACAGTCTTAATTCCATTGACCATAGAAGCAGAGAACAGCTTGGGTTGGAAGGGTTCTTAAAGATCAAATAGTTCCAACCTCCAGCCATGGGCAGGGACACCTTCCACAAGAACAAGTTGTTCTAAGTCCCATCCAAGCTGGACTTGAACAATTCCGGGGCTGGGGCATCCACAATTTCTCTGGGCAACCTCTGCCAGTGCCTCACTACTCCCACAGTAAAGATTTTATTCTTAGTCCCTAAACTTAGTCTACTTCTTTCAGTTTAAAGCCATTTCCCTTGTCCTACTACTACAAGATCCTGCAAAAAGTCCCTCTCCAGCCTTCTTGTAGGCCCATTTTAGGTACTAGAAGGCTGCTATAAGCAACTTTTTTGCTACAAGCAGCAAAACAAAACCAATATAAAACCATAAAAGACCATTTTTTTCTTTCCAGACCCTTTAAGGATCTGGATATCAGTTCTTACATTCAAGGTGCAGGACCACTGACAGTCACACAGGCGTTAATTGACTTTGACTCAGAACTCTAATTGTATTACACTTATTAATACAATCTATTACAGGTTTTAATACACAATAATTGAATTGCAAGACATTTAATGGTTGGTCAGGGGTACACAGAAAACAAAGCAACCTTGATTGCTTGTTTGATCGGTCAGAAGGAAACAGTGCAGACAACAAGTACACAGCTGTGAGACAAAGCAAATAAATCTTCTATGGAACTGTTGAATCCAGTAGTGAGAAGCTGGGAGCACAGTGGACTGTTATGTATGTAGAAACCCTGGTTGTGTTATTGTAGTTAAATATTAGTGAAATCCATGGATTACAAGCTTCTATGAAATACAGAATGTGTATAGAGGGGCATTTCTTCTGTTGGAGGGCTGCAAACTCCACTAGAAAATACTGGTCCCCACAAAACAAAACCGAAACCAAGCAGGCAAGCAAACAGCAACAAAAAACCCTTTAAAAATTGTAGAAGGTTTAAATAAAACCTAAAGGTATAAAGAAAAGAATGAAAAATAATGAGAAATCGAATTCCTATATTGACTCCTGCATAGCTTTTGAGCTGGCTGACTCCAGAAGCAGTCTGAAGGTCGCTGTGTTCCTGAGACACAATTATATATGTGTTATTAAACATGCTGTCAATTTGGGTTGAATTCAGGTTGCTCACAAACACTTCCTGTGTGATTGCAGGGTGATCCATCTGACTGCCATTGACCCCGGGATGCTGCTGCAGCCTCTCCAACACATCACTGGGAGAGAGAGCAACATTTCCCTTTGAGTTTGCCTGCAGATTCGGATCTGTGCAGCTCAGATGCAATCTTACTACTGAATACTAAGAACTCTTTATCCTTTTGATCTAAATCTCTGACTCAAGGACCTCCCAAAACAATGGAAATGGGCTCAATGGCCTCTTGAAGTGGGGATTCTATTGGCATAGATAACTAATGGAAGTTGGACACTGAACCTGCAGACAGCATAGTTAGGGAAAATAAACCCCATTGACAGTGAGCAGTGCAATTTCATTTTCCTTCAGAAGGTCACTATTCTGTTCTTTCCCACAATTTTAATCTGTGTTAACTTCTTGTCCTTTTTTTTTTTTT
>VXAC01014635.1:391094-479164 GCA_013399225.1 Rhipidura dahli
TTTTTTTTAGTAGTGTCCTCCAGAACAAGTAGTTCAAGTTTTTGGTTTTGTTTGCTTTTCTCACAAAGCTCACCCACATTACAAGCTGGGCTCTGCAACTTTTGTCCTAATGCAAATTATTATTTAAAGTAATATGTTATGCACAAATTAGGATTGGGCCCTGTGAACAAAGGCATGTATTTGCATTTGGATGATCGTATTTGTGCACAGCTTAACTCCATGTGATTGTATTTGAGATCTCAGGGACAGTACCTAATGTTTCCCCTTCAGAATTGTCATAAATAAATGAACTAGGGATAAAATACTGAACTGATTTGTGCAATTGTTAAATTACTGCAACTGATGAAAAATACATAGCCCTAGAATTCTGACAAATATCTTCAGCTCAGAGCTGGCAAGGTCACAAAGCCTGAACTGAGCTGCAAAATTATGGGTATTTACCTCTCATTGAGTTAATACAGCCTAAATTCTTAAAGGGAAACCGCTTGCCTTTGGAGTCAGAATGTCAGAATAGTTTAGGGGAGGAAGGAAACCTCTTAAAGTTGATCTGAAGTGGTTTATGGCAACATTGTTCCTATTAAAAAAAAAGTACCACTCAGCGGGTGGTAATTACTGCACGTCCAAGTGAAGTTCAGGAATGGAGGATGATTTATCACAGAATGGCTTGGACAGGATGGGAACTTAAAGATCATCTAATTCCAATCCCTGCCACAGGCAGGGACACCTTCCACTGTCCCAGGTTGCTCAGAGCCCCATCCAACCTGGCCTTGAGCCCTTTCAGGAATGTGGCAGCCACAGCTTCTCTGGGTAATTTGTGCCAGGGCCTCACATGTGTTATTGATTACACTGAGCAAAGTGGATGTGCAAGAGCAGCTGAAGGGTGGGAGCTCAAAGGCAATCACTTCTCAGTCTGTTCGTGTTTGATCTGCAAGGGCTTGTCTATCTTGTCATGAACCAGGATGCTAAAAATTTGGTCATAAGTCAGGATGCTGATCTTATCATTGTATTTTCTAGTCTGACACAGGTAGGGATTTAAGTATAAAGAACATATGGGATGATGTCTTATTTTAAATAGGACATTATTTAGAAACAAGGCAGCACAGCCTGAATTATCTGAGTTGCTACTGCATCCAAATCCCTGTGATCTTAAACAGATCATATCCCCTGCATCTATTAATTACACTGCAAATTCGCCTGATTGTGTGACTGTCTAACAGATTCAGCGCTGTGGCTCTAAATTCTGTTAATTACAATTCTGCCAGATGGGTGACAGAAAAGGGAAGATGCTCCAAATTTCTGTAAAAAGTTAAGAGAAAAGAAATGTCATCCCTGTTTTTCATGTAGCAAATGTTAAACCAGATCCTGGTCCATATGAACTGACCAGCTCTTTTGCTGGTGTTGGGCTGATCCACACCAGCTGAGGATATTGCCCAGTGTTAAAAGAACAGTTGATTCATGCAGTTTTTATATTAAACATTAATATGATGTTCTCTAACATAGTTTAATAGGTACCTATTGAGTGCCAAGTTTCAGTCCGTGCCTAATAAGTATACTGACTAATAATAATTAACAGATCTACTTGGAAAGCTGTAATTTTCATATATTCCCCCTGCAAGATCTTCAACTGTTAATGAAAGTCAGATTAACAACTGCTGTAAGGTGGATCTATAATCCTCAGGTTTTGGCCTTTTTTATCCTCTGCACAGCAAAGAAATGATCATAAGAGAGCCCAATTTCCATCACAGGGGTAACAATGACCCCCAGGAAATATCCCAGGGCTGACTGCAGCAAGGATTTTCTCAGGTAAAGCAGCCCATGGCCCTTGCTGAACAAGTGGGAAATTGTGTTGATATTTTAGTCTGCAGCAATTTTTGCAGGGATTTTTTGTCCTCATTTTGTGTTCTGCGATCAGGTAAATCAAAGGTACCACACCACTGCAGACTACACAAGGGTCTGGAAGCACAAAGGGGATTTTATATATATATATNAGATCCTCAAGCTGGTAGTCTTTGAGTCTGAGCAGTCTGGCAAAGGAATGTTGTATAAACTGGGAAGTGAATCTTCAGGCTGCTATTTGCACTGAACATGGGGGTAAAACCCTCCTGAGCCACCACAGGAGTCTCCTATAAACAGGTTTGGGAGCTGGGCATCAGCCTCACTCATCCTGCAGCATCCAAGGGCACAGCATCCTCCCAGGGCTCCTGTTTCTCACCTGCAGTATTCCTGGCAAAGTGAGCATTAAAGGAAAGTTTGTGCCGTTTATGTGAGGAAAGGAATTAAAAACACAGCCCAGGGTCTGAATAACACTGACTCACACCGAGGGAACCCAGCCACACTCTGCTGATACTGAATTTACCACTCACCCCAAACTGAATGAACTAATTCACTGCTTCTGTGAGGACAGAAAAAAAGGCCTAAAACATTGGTGGATTTTTATTTTTATTCTTTCTTTTATGCCTGCTAGTGGGAAGTCCTGACAGGCCAGGCTTTCACTGAAACAATGCAAATGAATTGCTGAACACCACACAGTTATTGGTGCCTTCATCCTTCGTGGGCTGCAAATGCAGCAGAACTGTGCATATTTAGTGTCTGCGAGGTGCCTTGGATAATGATCTTCCTCTGATGCAGTATTATTGCTGTTTCTGGCAGGCTGTAGAAGAGCAGGCTAATTGCACAGTGTCAGATGGTAGGTGTGTTGCTGGGTAAAAATCTAAGAGGCACATCAGCAGAGCCTTTTACAATATAATAGGCACTGATTAGCCAGCCACGTAATATGGCCACAAAAGTTTCACCACTCACTATTTGCTTTAAGTTCAGGAGGTCTGAATGTAAACTAGGAATAAAATGGAGACTTCTGTTTCTTATTATGGCAGTGAAGGCTTAAGAAATTGCACTTTTTGAAGAGTCCAGTCCCTTCACTTTACTAATTTTACCCACTTCAACACTCATTTGTTGGAAAAATGCCATCTGTCATTTAGCTTTTCCCAGGTTGGTGATATCAAGGATTCTTTCACATCAGAATAACCAGTGCTTTAATCCAATCATATTAGGGCTTGATCCTGAAAGATGCAAAACATTCTCTTGCATAGGACATGGAAGGATGAGGCACCTGATTTTAAAAACCTTATAACAAAAGAGTGTCAATGCAGATTGCAATGTTAAGAAAATGACAAGAAAAGTTCTTATATTCTGTCTTACCCACTTGAATTAAATCTAGGTATTCCTCTCTCCAAAAACCAACAGACTGATACTCCAAAAATCCCAAGAAGGCATTTTTCTATTAACCTTAAATATATGAGGGAGGTGCTTAGATACTAGATGGCAGTATAAAACCTTAATAAAATTCATTCCAATAATGACATTTTAAATAACCGTGCAGTACATTATCAATACACTTGCTGGGTTAGCAGAGGAATTAATTTAATTTCACCACCATCCTCTGTATTCCAGGTATTGAAGGTTTCTTTCAGAACGGATAGAAAATTTTTGTGTAATATTCAGACATTAATGAAACCTTCAGATAGACTCTACTTTCTCCCTAAATTTAGTCATTTCCATAATTGTAGTGAAGAAAAATAAAGTGTTATTTTATATCAATATTCAACAAGTATCTTCATTACAATCAGGAAAATTTTGTTACTGGTAAAGATAAGCTCCTTAAGTATAATTTCTCTCTGCATTGCTGCCATGAATGAGAGCAGTAGAGAGAAATTGCCCCATCAAATCTGATGCTGAAATATAGATTGTTGATAATTAGGAGTCTTATATGCTGTTTCTCATTTGGACCAATCCATTTTTATTTCACCAGTTTGGGAAATGCATCACAAATACAAGACTGTTTGCAGAAACCTAAAGCTGAGAAATATATTGAATGCAACAGATGGTGGTTGAGTTAGATAATAGAACAGAGTATCCTGCTAAAGAGATTTATAATCTGCTTTTTATTGCTCATTCTGGAGGAAGTTAGCATTCTCCATTTATGCTCATAAGGCTTTTTCATGACAATATTCATATTTCGTAGACTAATTCTTAGAGCATTGTTACATTTATTTTATCCAGCCTCCCACATAACACAGGTCAGGGCATTTCATTAAGTGTTTCTTGCACCTAGAAACACACTTTTATAGCAGCTATCATAGCAATGGTAAACTGCCAACACCTTTCTGTCAATTTATGCTCTGTTACAGCGAACTCTCACCGCCCCAGCCCAAAGTGCTACCCACTGCCATTTACTTTCAGCAGCTCATGGTTGCACTTTCACTCTCCCAGCCTGCTGGTTCTGTAGATTTATCAACCAGAGCCACGCAAAAGGGCAGAAATAGAACGTGCATGATGCTAAGTGCAGATGAATACAGAGTAAGCAGTAGCAAGACAGGGTATATTAAGTAGGAAATACAAGTCAAGGAAGCAGCAGTTGAAGGGCTCTTGAGCATTTCACCAGGAAAGGTCCTCTAACCTTTGTGCATGGTGCATTTCAATTGGATGTCAAAGCCTCTTGGTCTACAGCTCTACTGAACATAAAACAAAAACCACTCAAAAATTAGAAGAAAATAAGCACTATTTGATATTGATATTGTAGGGTATTTTTATTATTTTTCTTATTTTTTTCCAACAGAACAAAATTTTTCAAGTCATCTATATTCCACAAGTAACAGCACTTGCCTTACGACTCTCAACTTTTTTTCTTTTTCCATGAGGTTTTGCTTTATGAACTGGCATGAATAAACTCATATCTACAAAGAATATTTGCCGACATGGTAAGGCCACGCATTCTTTTGCAAACACACCCACTGCTGCTCCATGGCCCACAGGAAGATAACAAAGGTTTCATATAAAATCATCTTAACTTTGTTAACACACCAGGTCCATGGCACATCTCGTGGGACACTTCAAATCAGCACAGCAGGACCTTCAGACTTGTAAATATGTGGTCTGTCTGCAAATCCCTCTGCAGAGACCTGCCCAATCCTGCAGGTCATTTAGCACAGCAAACGAGGCCCGCACACCCCTCATGTGTCCATCATGCTCCTGTCTCCACAGTGCACCTAAAGGACCACAGAGGTGTGGGAGGGACTGAGGTGTCCCAACAGGTGTCCCAAGTGAGCTCCAAAATACCTTTCTGCAGCTTTGGCTGCTATCCCTACTTACCATGTTTACATGAACATTTTGTTGTTTTTGTACTTTTTCACATTTTCCAAATCCATCAGTTGTCTCTTGTATCTAAAGATACTGAACAAGCCTCATAGAGAGGTGGGCAGTTTTTCCATTATGCTGCCTACAGCTCATCACATAGTGGATCCCTTATCACCACGTCCAGATGTTATAGCCAAAAAATAATAAATGATAGAATTTATTTCATTTCCAAGGACTGCTGTGCTGGATGACTCCATATTCTCTCTCACTTCCGAGACTGGGGGCCGCTGTAATATCTCAGTGTCTCAAAAGCATCCATCGAGTACCTGCATGAGGAAGAAATGTATTTTATTTTTCTGCAAATGAGAAAGGCTCTCAAGAAGTTGTGGGTGAATTTCCAGGTTCTTACATCTGGAAATATCACCAAATGCAAACAAGTTACTTTCATTATTCTTAAATACAGCAGTTCTCAATAACATCATTAGTAGACCTCTTGCACTGAAGAAAAGTAGACCATTTCAAAATAAGTTGGGTAGTCAATGAGGAACATTGACCATTTCATTAGACTTTATAGGTTAGGTGTAAAACCCCTTGATTCAAACTGAAATAGCCCATTTCTGTCAGTAAATTTATAACCTAACTCTTGATGGGATGGATTTCACTTTGCAATGTTTTACAGATCAAACCTGATCCATCTGTACCTAAACCCAGAATCACCCAAGTGACCTGCACCAGGGTAATGCCCATATTTTCACTAGTGTGCTTACACCCAGTTCATTGTCTTATTTTGCACTCATTGTAAGAAGCAGGAAAAAAATAATTGCATTTCCTTTTTTTCAGTTACAGGCTGTTAAACTTGCCATGTGAATGCATTCTCTTCTGGTTTGCTTAGGAAAAGGCAATTAACATAAAGCCCAAATGCTAAATGCACAACCAGAGCATATTTTTAATTGTTTTTAGTCACTTTTAGAAATATAAAGGAACCAGTCATTTTCCTTTAGTTCCTTTTCTAATCAGATTTCAGATTCCCAACATAAATTACAGTCTATTTGCATGCAACTGTGGGTTTCCTTTCTGAGCCAGCTGGTCCTGACTGATGTCTGTGTGAGCTTAAGCAGAACACCCCTCGTGCTTTATCTGGTTTTTGGCATCAAGTGAGGGACAGAAATGGACCAAACACCTCATTTTTTAAAGGTTTCCTATTGACAGGTGGGTTTTGGTTACAGTGGCAGAAGTAAGTAATGTCCAAGCTCCTGATAAAAAGTTTTGTAATTGCAGAGTTGGCAACAAACACTGATTCAAGCACAAGTGCTGTATTGAGACCTCTGTCTGCATGGCTTTCTGTAAGTGCAGGCTTAATCTAATACTAAAGGCACAACAAAATTTGAAGGCTGTGAATGGAAACAAGGAAAATTCAAAGAAGACAGAGTAGGATGTTAACAATAATAACTGTAAACCATCAGAATTACTTCATATAAAAAGTGCTTTTTTTTTTCCCTGCCTTTGAAGGCTTTGAAATCAAACATCACTATCTTTCTGATGGATCTTCTCTAACTCAGGCAGAAATCACTGGTTAGGTTTAACACAGGAATTACTGTACATCATTTTGTGCTATAGAATCATAAAACCATTTAAGTTGGAAATGACCCCTAAGAGAGCAACCATTATCCCAGCACTGCCAAACCCACCACAAAAAAAGTGTCCCCAGGTGCCACACCTACAGATCTCATAAATACCTCTGGGGATGCTGACTCTACCACCTCCCTGGGCAGCCTGTTCCAGTGCCTGACAACCCTTTCCATTAAGAATGTTTTCCTTATATCCAACCTAAACTTCCCCTCGCACAATTTGATTCCATTTCCTCTTGCCCTGTCCTTTGTTGCCTGGGAAAAGAGACCAATCCCCACCTGGCTACAGCCTCCTGTCAGGGAGTTGTAGAGGGCACTAATGTCACCCCTGAGCCTCTTTTCTTCCAGGCTGAACACCCCCAGCTCCCGCAGCTGCCCTTCACAGGAGTTGTGCTCCAGACCTTTCATGGGATCCTAATGCAGGAAGTCAGAGGAGACAATGGGTTTTTTGAGCCATAAAATGGAATTTTGTTATGTTGGTGCGAAAACCCTGATGAAACACATCAAACCCTTATGTTTAAGGCAGTGGATGTGATATGGGAGTGAAATCTAATTTCAGAAAAAAAAGGATTTAACATACCTAAGCCACGGACCCAGTGTTTGGCTCTGCTCCCAAATACCTCCGGCAGTGAGGAAACCTCGAGCTTTGAACCTGACATTCTCTCACTGCTGACTGGGAAGATGCCTCTTCTGTATGTTCAGCATGGCTTCTGCAGTGATTGTCTGTTAAATTGTGTTTTCCTGTGCAATTGGATACTACAAAGAGAGCCTCATGCAGCATTCAGTCACAAGCTGCTAATAGCTGCTGATTCTCCCTTCCACAGAAACAAACATTAAAGAGGAGAAGATATTATCAGACTCATGCTGAGATTTAGAAGTCCTCAGTGTGGGTGTGAGAAGAGAGAAATTGAAGGAAGAATAAGAGGGGTGATAAAGAACAGGCACAATCTCTTCAAAATTATGGCTATTGAAAGGAAAAATTTTTCCCCGATCAATCTTGGGATGGCAAACTCTCCATCTGAACTTTGTCTCTTTTTGCCACTGAAAAAAAATTCTCCTGATGGGAGATACCTTATGGTATTATTTGTTTGAGTCTAGACCTGGTCCCCAGCCTACTGGAAATCTATATTTGCTGCAGATTGCCTGCTTTATGCTTTTTATAAAGCACAGCTTTTTTTCAAAAGGCTCGGCTCCCCCTGATGTCCATAGGACATTTAGCATTTGACAATAATGTGAGTAAAATTGGACCAATGCTGAGAAAAATCTCTCTCCCATATGCCATAATGAAACCCCCCCATGTGTTTATGTGCTTTTTAAAGCACGTTAAGTGATTATGACGGGGCAGACACTTTTAATATATAAATCTCTAGAAAATGACAGAACATTTCTGAAGCCTCCTGAGTGGGTAGGAATCCTGAACCAACTGTTATTTGATATTTAATCCCATTCCCTTTCCCCTGAAACTAGGCAATCCTGATTAGGCTCTACTTTTTAATAAAATAACAAATTCAAATAACAAATGCAAGTACAGTAGTGTGCTTCATATAAAATTTACATTAGAGCTTTTCTGAGAAAAGCTTTAATGCTGTGCTTGAAGTAATTTTATTTTTACAGAGTGCTGCTCGTTAAAAGTTGTAAATCCCTTTCTGTGTTGCCGAGGATGTGTCTAGCTCCCAGTTAAATGGAAATGTATAATCCTTCTCACTCTTTTGATTTTCTTAAATCATGGTTCTTTCTCTGGGCTCAGTCCTGGACAGTGCTGGATACTCCCCAGTCAGGAAAACAGAACCAAAACCAGACATTCCTCCTTGTCTGGGTGGTATTTGTCTTTCCTGAACAAAACTCTCCTCCTGCCCTTTTTCTACATCCTGTATAAAGGAGCAGAGAAATGGGTCAGACCTGTTTCCCATTCTCCCACCTCCATCCACCCCTGGAGCAGCAGAGCTGAAGCTGTGGGAGAAGCTGAGTGTGGTGTGCATGGTGCATTTTCTGTGGGTGAGAAGAAGACCTCGAGGCAGGTTGGGATTTGGAGGATCACAGTCTCTTTCACAGCTTCTTCTCTGCAGCCACCAGGCCAGTGGGTGGAATGTGCCTAAAACAAGCCTGAAGTCCAGCTTTTCAGAGACATTCCATCAGCTGTCTTTCACTGGGGGACTTTGATGCCTAACTCCTTCAAAATGCAAAAGCCCTGCCTGAAAATTGGTAGCATCTGGAATCTCCCATTATTTGTCCCTTCAAATTTTTGCTGCAGAAATATTAAACCAGAGCAAAGTCACAAGGGGAATGTGACTCATATTTTATTTGCCAAGATGTTGGAAATGCTGAAGGCCTCTTGCTGGCACACAGAGCCTCACAGAGGTTTTTCCAGTCCTGAACATTCCCAGGCTGGTGCTGAGGATTTGGGAAGGAGGAAACACTGTGCCATTATCCACAGCTGGAGCCATGACCCATAAAGGATTCTTCTCTGTGCTTCTAAAAGGATCAACTTCTTTCTCAGCTGTATTTTGTCAGATGTATAGACATGGCAAGGTGACTTTTGTCCTGTGAATTTTAGGTTAATGTGACAGAAATCAGAAGTCTGATTAGACTCTTATGTGAATTCCAGAAAAACAAAAGTCCTTTACAATATGCCATTCTTGCTCAATGGAACCAAGAAACTTTGTTTTCCTCCTCAGGTCTTTTCTTAAACGTAAATTAATTCAAGGTTATCACTTCCCTTCAGCATCCCTCACTTCACTGGAATTAGTCTTAATTTACTTTAATGAAACTTACAATATTAATCCTAATTAAAATCCTTGGGGACAGACCTGTGTAGACTCATGACACAGACATCTTGCACTTTTGTTGGAGCCTCTCTTCTATGTCATTTGGGATCCAGGAATTTGTCTTTCAGCAAATGATAGCTCTGATATTCTTCAGCCCTATTGATCAGTTAAGTAGTCAATGACTTCAGAGAATTTTCCTGATAGACTCTGACTTACTCGTAACTCACTCCTTAAATCAGCATTTCTTGTCAGAGGGAGGAAAACCAGCCTGAGTCAGTTGGCTCAAATAACCAACTTATTTTGCACACGTCACATTTCAACAAGTAAAATTGATCAATTAACTAAAAGTTCAACAAAACTGGCCATTGAGTGACATCAAGAACAAAACTGTCCACAGAAATTTTTATGAGGAAGGGCTGAATTGTAATTGTTCAGCCTGGAGAAGAGGAGGCTCTGGGGTGACCTCATTGCAACTTTTCAGTACCTGAAGGGGGTTTGCAAGAAAGCTGGAGAGGGACTGTTTGCAAGAACATAAGACAAGGGGAAATGTGTCTAAACTGAGATAGGGCAAGTTTAGATTGGATATTAGGAAAAAATTCTTCAGTGTGAGGGTAAAGCTGGACCAGGTTGTCCAGAGAGTTGTGAATGCCCCTGAACACGTTCAAGGCCAGGTTGGATGGGGTTTGGAGAAACATGATCTAGTGTCAGGAGTCTCTACCCATGGCAGTGATGTTCAAAATAGATGATCTTAAGATCCCTTCCATCCCAAACCATTCTATGATTTTAATCTTCTTTCTTCTCTCTGAGTATATTGCATGAGAAGAGCCAGGAGGGGTCTGCTCGGCAGGCGCCTTTGCTGTTGCTCAGCTCAGGCATGTGACTTCCTGCTTGGCAGCAGCTACAAAACTGCTGGTTCCTTTCCAGAAACCCAAGTGGAAAGCTGGTTTGCATTCATTTTGATGGCGTGAAACATCACCATTTTCTGTGATATTTGGAGAACACAAAACCAAATATGAGGCTTTTTGCTTTAACTTATATACATGTATATATCTGTACGTATACATATTCATATATACATATATTCATTTCACAAGATCTGGAAAGAATTTTGCATGTGAGTGCAAATGTTGTTTGTTCTGCTGAATAATCCTCTAATTTTTTTTTTTTTAAATGAAAACCACACTGTTGTCCATCCCACCACTTTTCATCCCACACATCTTCAGCGAGTTAAAAAACACAATAGGCTGCTCTCCCTTGCTCCATTAAACTAAAGCATGTTTAAATGAGCCTTTCAACACCTCTCCCACTACAAAGAACACTCACAAGGGCTTGAATATCAAACTCCAGATGTTTGGGATCTTGGCAGTCATGCCCTGCCCCTGAACCTTTGCCATCAGCTGAAGCAAATGGCTGTTACTGAGAGTGTTGTTGACCTAAACATTTTCTGACAGCAGCTTCAACCTGCCCCTATGATTGACACTTCCCAGAAAGCTGATGTGTCTGATGGACTGTATCAGTTTCAGCTCTTTAGGTTTCAGATTCAGTAGCTGGTAAAATGAGTTCAGTTCTCACCATGCATAATTCGGTAACTGCTGCATCAGCTTTAGCTTGCTCTGCATTTAATTCATTAGAAGAGATGAGTTTCACATGCACAGATTGATTGTTATTTCACCAGGTGATGTGTTTCTATCACCAGGTGATATATGTCATTTACTACGTTACACAGTTGCAGATGTTGAAATACGGTTCAAAGTGATATGTATTTGATTTTTGCAATATATTCTAATGTATTTTGACACGCTTTTCATTTAGTAATATATTCATTCATTCCTAGTATTGGGTGTGTTTGTAAGGTGGGCTTTTTTGCATTGAGTTGTTGGGTTTTTTTTTCTTTTTTTATTTAGATGGGTGATTTATGGATGTTTCTCTTTACTTAGACTGTGCTTAAAACTTTTATCCCAGATAAAACTCTGGTTTGCTTGTTTATATAACAGAAATTTACACATGTAAATTATTACCGCATTTAAACTTCCACGTTCAAAGCAAAATTAGTCAATATGTAAAGATATGGACTAAACATTGCAAGATGTTTGTAGCTTTGGGACTCTGGTGAGATCTTAGGACATTGCTCAAGTAACATTGATTCATAACCTGCTTCACAACCTCACTATTTTTCTTCTTGTCATTCATTACTTTCTAATTCTCTTTATGTGTATATAAGAAGAAAAAATTTTGTGCTAGGTTTATTTTCTGTTTATAGAACTCCATATAAACTGACAAAGAGCTCACAGTCCTGAGATGAACTTACATGAAATGCCTTGATTTCTGTGTGTGCTGCAGCTAGATTTTCTGAATTTCCAAGCTAACAACATTTCTACTATCCCCAAACACATGCTCTTGGACAAAACAACAGTGTTTTTCCTTGTTAAAAATGGACCATGATCCTCAAAGTATCAGTAGGCAGCTGGCAGTAGGTGAAGGACAAGTATTTTCTCTGAGGGAAGATAAAGCATCAGACAAAGCAGCAGCTTCACGTCACATGTTGCAGCAGGAGGTTCAAATGAGATTCCGGCAACTTCAGTTCTGTCCTTTGTCATTTTGGAGTGGATGCTCTAAGACTGAGACATTTTCCTTGAATCACGAAGCTTTTCAGCCTAACTATGCTTCAGCACTTAAACTTTACAAAACACTTCACAGAAAATATTTAGCCCTTAAAAGAACTTGCTCAAAAACTAAGAATGTCAGTATTCCGCACAATCATTAAAAACTACATGACATTCTCAAGAGAAGAAGAGATTGAGTGCAGAAATAAGAACAAAACTTCTTCTCACCTTTGTGTGCTTCAATTCCAAACTCCAAACCTTTAAATAAGTGCTGTAATTTGGAATATTCTCTAAAGCTTTTGCTGGGAATGATTTTGCTGGGAATGATTTTGCTAGCACATTCAGGGCACTTAAACTCTGCTTCTCCTCTGAACTGCTCTCTGGAGGAGGTTTTCTCACCCCAGTCAGTACAAAGAGAGTCACTGTATACAAATATCCTAACTTAGGTATCTACACTGTAAATACCCTCTCAGGGACTGTTGCTGCAGGATGTGGCATTAAAACCTGTTCCGATGCCTCGAAGAATTACAAAAATGTTGTCACGGGCAGGGAGCTATGAATCATTTTTCTGTCACTGAGCACCTTTACAGCATTACAAATATTCTAAGTGCTCAAACAATGTGTGAAGTAAATCCATTTTAAACCAAGCCAGTTAAAGTATAAACAATAAAATGTTTGTCTTGTTTTTGCCTTTTTGTATTCTTCCCAACACAGAAAGTAATAAATTGCGAGGCTTTAAAATGCTGGAACAATAAGGGCAATTTTATAAAATATTTTAACAGTTTGAAGAATGTTCTGCTTGGAAGATGAAGAACATATATATATATATATGTTTGTGTATGTATATATATATACACATATATATGGAGATGGTGCTTTGGTTGTTTCTTTTTCACACCATCTTTCTGACTTACAAAATGCTTCAGTTCAGTGAATTTATTAAGAGAAAAATTGTGTGTTACTGTTTCTGATCCAGTGATTAGCTGAGCTTATCTCTTGAGGACTGTGAGAGAGAAGAAATTCTTAGGCTTTGTTTTTGCAATGCCATCTTTGGACATAGATCCAGAATATTGATATCAAGGGACCGACGTAAAGCTTATTGAAATCAATAGGAAGACTGACTGCAGTGATAATGGTACTAGCCACAATTTTGGAAATTTCTTAAGCAACAGCTTTATAGTGCAATGGGATTCGAGTAGAAGCTGAAATGTTTTGCTGCACTGAGATTTCATCCTGGAACCAGGGTTTATGTACCTGTATTTATCAAAGGTTGTGTGTCTGGGTGTTTGCAGGTGTGTGTACATGTGCCCAAATGCACAATTGACATAGAGCTGCTGTGCCTTTATTACCCAGAGCAGACAGCCAAAAATCCATCCGCTACATAAAATAATAGGGAGCTGCAAAACTCACTGGTTTTGCCAGCTGCATCCTCCCCTTCTTTTCAAGGAGATGGTTTTGTTGTTGCATTTGCCAGGCTGTCATTGGCTATTTCTCCAGCATGGGGAGATCCTGACACCAGCCATCAACATGTCACATCTAAGTGATGTTGTGTTCAACACCCACACACGATATTTGAGCTCTATAGTTGTGTGTTCTGCATAAGAACCTGCCGTGGCTTAACCCCAGCCAGCAGCCAAGCTCCACGCAGCCACTTGAAAGCCCTGCTCAGCAATAACAAAAACATCTCTGTAGGATCAACCCTGTGCTCAGCACAAATGCAAAATGTAGCCCCATACCAGCCACTGTGAAGAAAATTATCTCTACCCCAGCCAAAACCAGCACAGAACCTTTAGATGAGAGTAAGCCTGTAGCACATTTACATCATGAGAAGACCTGAATTACAAGAATTGAAGTATTTTGATGTTAACTTGCTGATTTTAAAGCTTGCTTGTGTTTGCTTTGGAACCCTAAGTTTCATGGAGAATGTGAACAGATCTTATCCCTTGCTAATTCAAATGGAGTATCCAAACATCTGCCCATCCATAAGAATTGAATTGTGCTTGAAGGTTTTTTCCATGCCTTGGTAGAATGTAAGTCATAAAGAAAGGACTTTAAATATAAGGGAGAAATCATATCAGTAGGTTTTGGCAAAGAAAGAGTTCTCATAAATGTTGAAAGACAAATGGCTGCCAAGGGGTCCAAGAGGCCACTACATGTTATTCTCAAGCAAAACTAAAACAAAAAGGTTGAGAAGCTGGGTCCAAAGATTGCTTTAGATCTTTTTGATGTGAGTTTATGTTGGTTTGGAACCACCAAGCCCTTGAGTGGTAAAATAGGGGTAAAAATGTTATGTTACTATGGAGAGCATTTTGAGGTAGCATTACTCAGAGTTTATTTTGTGTTGCAATTCTGTACTGTCTTTGTAGAGGATGTTTTTTGCTGTTGCTCTGTGCTAAATTGCTGCAGTACAAAAGTTTCCCATCTCACTTCGCTTCCTCCCCATCTTTCAAAAAATTCTACTTCAGTAGCAAGCTGAAGGTAACTTTCTGGATGAAAGAGACTTGAAGGAGACTTTCTGTGTCTATTTCTCTATCATTTTGCACTAAATAGCTTTTGGTTTATGGTTTGAAAAAAATCCTCACTTGCTGGAACATAATTTTTCCAGTGGCTGTGGCACCACATTAGTCCTGAATTATTTTTCTGAAATATTAGCAGTACAAGAAACTACATTTAAATAAAATAGCATTTTCCTGGAAATTATATGAAAATGTAAGAGGATATGAGTTCGTTTTAAAGATGGATGGGAATGATAGACAGACTCAAATACTTATCTACGCATGTCCAGATGGTACATTTTAGTGATCTGAGCTTGGAGATGGATGAGAAAAACTTGTGATTTTTTATCTTGGGTCTGACACCACTTCCCTCTGTGGCCTAAGGCAAACCACTTAACTTCTCCATGCCTCAGTTCACCATTTGCCTCTAACTTGGAGTCTTTAGCAGCAGCTGCTTTCACTTTCTTTGTTAATTAAGCAAGCAATTTCTTGCTTGAGGCCTGGCATTAAAAGCTACCCCCCCTGCTTAAAGGATAGTGGAGTCTTTTGATATCTGTCATGCTCATTTTTCCTGGTTTTCAATACTTTTTAAAAGTTTCCTTTGACATTTCTTGCATGTGATAATTCAATCAATATGTTTCAGTTCCTATGGATGTAACAGTCAAGCAACACATGCTTGCATCTGGCACTCCTCCATCCTAGGGAGATTTCAGGAAACGCAGGTGAGGATTTCAGGTTTGTCCTCAGGACCTTGCCAGCACAACCAGGACATCAGCAATACCAGCCCCCGGACATTGTTGTGGTATCTATATAACTCAATGAAACAGCCCCTGGACCATTTTTTGCTGCCAAGACCTTGCATATGCACACTCTTACCACACCTATTTTTCACCCTGCCAAATGGAGTGATTATATCCAAAATTTCCATGGGGATGGGTTCCCTTCATAAAGTTTCTTCTACTGCTGGGGAAGTTCAATGACTGGGAGAGGATTAATTAGCACAGGACCAAAATCACAAGAGGGAAAATTCTGTAGGTTACATGAGGACTGAGAGCCATTTTAAACCCTGTTTTATTTGCCTGGATGTACATGGATGTGTTCCAGACAAGTACCCTGACTGCCAGGTGAGGAATAAGTTTAAGAAATAAATAATTTTAAATATTACAGCACATTCTCTACAGCTAACTGAGCTACTTGCAGCTCTGACAAAAGTAATACCTAAGAGGCTACTCTTTAGCAGCAAATCTCTAAATATACAGGTAATAAATATCATCATCTCCTCTTCAGAAATTAAAAACCAGTGCACCTGTGAGTGGGAAAGGGCTCAGATCTGAGCCTCTCAAAACCTCTTAGATGTTCTGGGCCATAGGAAACAGAGCTTCCCAAAGACAAACCACGGGTTAGATTTTATTTAGACATTTATATTGTTTCTGAAGCATTTTTACAATATTAACTCCAATTAAAAGAGTTTAAGGATGATTAGTGACATGTAATTTTTACTCAAGAAGATTTTCCCAGACCTCTGTTCCTTGGATGTCCTCACTGCTCCTCTAACAGGGAGATGTATTTTTTTTCCTTTTGAGATATGAGAGCAGCACCTCTGATCCCAGCAGAGTCTTGTTCCATGGCATTACATTCGAGTAGTATTTGTTTTCATGGCCATATCAACTTCCATTGGCCATTTCCAACTGAACTTGGTATTTCTGGAATGATTTTTTTTCTATTAGTCCCCAGATGCTTGCCCTTGCCTTCTGTAGTACTAAATTTCATTAAATTGCAATTACTCCAGTTTTCAGACTCATCCAGTTGCTCCTTGCAGGTGCTCTGAACCTCTTTGTGTCATCAGTGAGGTTTTCTTTATTGATGTACTCTCTGACAGGATTACTAGTGAAAGTATTAATTACTATTGCTCTTAAGGCTCCTCCCTCAGCTTTCCTTGAGGCTGAGAATTTACACTCTCAGCTGTACTTGTTGCTAAATGGTCTCTGAGAAAGCCCATGTTCTCCTTCTTCACTAGCAGCTTCCTGGTTTATCCTACAGCTTTAAGTTTTATATGGTTCATGCTCCTTTGCTGAGGGAATCAGTGTAGTTTGAAATTCTTTAATAAATGTAAAACAATCAGGTTGCTCCAGCAAAAACTACATTTGGCATCCCAAATTTAACTGTACTCTATATCTTTTTTTTTCTGAAAATTTTTATTTTTCTTTTTTCTGTTGAGATTTGTTTTAATTTTTTTATACTGTTAAGACAGAACTTACAAGTCTGTAGTGAGCTGGATCATTTTTATTGCTACTTTCTGAAAAGAATCCCTACATCTTCAACTACCTATGCCTTAGAGATATTTTACTACTGGCTCTGCAACTTCTTATTGTTTTTTAATTCTGACACATCAGGTCACTGCGACTTCTCTTAAACCCTCTGAGGTTTTTTATTTCTTCCTAATTTGCATTTCCATATCTTGGCATGTATTAGTCATCCCACCTTTGCTACTGTGCTCTTATTGCTGTTCTTATCAGACACCTCAGCACTAGTAAATAAAGCAAGGCCTTGGCACAAGCTCAGAGACTGATGAATAACCATCCCTGCCACTGTACAGATACAACTGACCAGTTTTTGAGTCATGCAAAGTAGCCTTGACATGATGGCCATGCCCAGGTCAGTGACAGATCCAAGTACAAGATCTGGATGTGACCTTCCTGCATTGCAGGGTGTAGAAAGTTTCATTATATCAATGATTAGAAGAACAAGTCTGATTAGGAGAAGCCGAGGGAGCTGGGGGATTGCATCCTGGAGAGAAAAGGAGGAAACAAGCTCAGGAGGGAACTTATTGCTCTCTACAGCTCCTTGAAAGAAGGTTGTAGTGAGGTGGGGGTTGGCCTCTTCTCGCGGGTAACAAGTGGCAGGACAAGAGGAAATGCCCTCAATTCGTGCCAAGGTAGTTTTAGATTGGATATTAGGAAAATTTTGTTCACCACAAGGGCTGTCAAGCAGTGAAACAGGCTGCCCAGGGAGGTGGTGGAGAAACCGTCCACAGAGACATTTAAAAAGTGTGTAGATGTGGCATCTGGGGACATAGTTTAGTGCTGGACTTAGCAGTGCTGGCTTAATGCTTGGACTTGATTATCCTAGAAGTCTTTTCCAACCCTAATGATTCTATGATTCTATGTGATCCACCCACATGCAAGATTTTAGGTCATTTTAATCATTAGCATATCTGTATCCATTGAAATCAAGGCAGAGTATCACAATATCCATTTAGATGAGTTCATTATCTTTCCTCCCTCCACCACTAATTCTTACTTTGCAGTGGAAAAAAGTGAAGGCAGAGGTGCTCGGTAACTTACTAAATTAGTTGCAGTCCTCAAATCAGGGTAAAATAAAACAGGATTGGAAATGCAGAGAGTGTATTTTTACATTCCTTTATATATTTCTTTGTTCATGAAGCCTCTGGTTTGTAAGCACCTCCCTGCTTGAGTCTTTTTTTAATCTATGTTGTGATTTTAGCTGTTTTCTTTTCTCTCCTGGACAATAGGTTATTTAACTTCCCCCTATCCTTTCCCCTCCCCATTCTGTTGTCTCTGCTGTCTTTTTATAGCTTTGTTTGGCTGATTTAGGTTTGCATGATTTATCACTCTAATAACCTCTTCCTGCAGTGGTGACAGGGAAGGTACCACGGAGGGTGGAAAACTCCTTCTTCTTTATTGTTGTCTCCTGTGTGATCTGACAGGCTGGGAGAGCAACACAAAAGTGGGAGGGATGGAAATGGGAGGCACTGGAGCTCCCAGAATCTCTCCCCTTTTAACACTTCTGCCAGGTTTTCCAGAAGTGACAGATTCTTCCACCCCTTTTTTTGAGCCTTTCAGGCAGAGAGGGTGGGGCTTAGTGGCAGTAGCATGAGAGGGTGGCCAGAAAGAGGAAATTGTTGGAGTCTTGATGTGACAATTTAGGTCTGCAAAGGTTTCACCTCAGGTGAAGATCCAGAGTAGCTGTGTTTTGGCTGTATGTGCCACTTAAGAGTGGGGTGAGAGGAGGGCTTGGATGACTGTTCTGGTTTCTGGTCTATTTAATCTCTGCAAGAGGGAAAAGACATCAAAGGAAGGACTTGAAGGAATGAAAATAAGACTGATGTTTGGTCTTCTGTGGCTTGGAAATTCTGAGCTGTTTCAACATCTAATAAGCCAAGCCCTGTCACTGTTTTCTCTCTATTTTATGGGAAGCACAGAGCAGCCAAAGGCCAATGGCCTGTTCAACTTCTTTATAGCAGCTTTGTTTCACCTTCACACTGACAAAAATGAGCAGAGAACTAATTTTGTCTGTTTTAGTGCATATCTTTGCTCATTTACTGTTCCAAAGCTCCTTTCTCCTCATCCATCTGCTCATAAGTCCCTTGCTTTAAATATTGCCATTTCTTACCCCACTTTAAAATATTTTCCACCACCCTCATGGTGCTGCCCCTAAGACATTTTTGCCATAGTTTTTCATCACAATTTTTTTCCCTTTGAAAATACCAAAATGAATTCTGGCTCAGGACAGCTGCCAAGTTGCCAAACTGGTGACCAGGCCCTGTTTTTCAAAGGATTTAGATTATAATTTTTTTCCCATTTAGGAGGTCTGTTTTCAAAATTATATTAAACGCCAGTACTCCTAGCAAGAACCAATTCACATCACAATTCTCACAGTTCAGCTCTGAGGGACAATGCCAATTTCACTACATTCCTCTCCTCTTTTGTTTTTTATGGAATCACAGAATGGTTTGGATTGGAAGGGACCTTAAAGATCATCTCCTTCCAGCCCCCACTTGCCTTGGGCAGGAACACCTTCCACTATCCCAGGTTGCTCCAACCCCTATCCAAGCTGGCCTTGAATACTTCCAGGGGTGGGAAATCCACAACTTCTCAGGGCAAATTCTTTTTTTGTAGCAGATAATTAAGGGTCCCAGTTTATTACAGCACAGACCAAGCAGTTGGCACTAAGTCTGTCAGGACTGGTTCTGGCTGGGCTCCTGAGAATCACTTCTGCCTCTCTCCATCATTGTTTACTGATATTTAGTGGCTCTTCACAATCTTTTTTTTTTTTTTTTCCTCTACAGATTTTTCCTACATAACCTGGACTTGGCTTATGTCCTGGCACTTTCCTTCAGGACAGGAGAGGGAGGGCTGATGGCTCAAGTATTTCATGAGGGTAAGGAGAAATTGCCCTCCCAGAACCTGGGAACACCACTCTGCATGGCAGCTGCATCTCCAAGGCATCAAAGCTGGCAACAACACAGGTTCAGTGTGCCTTTTTAACAGTGACTTAGTGTATCTGAAAGATCTGCTCTGCTTTCTGCTGCAGGGGGAAAGAAACCAGGAAAAAACTACTTTTTTTTTTTTTTTAAGCAAAATAACTTTTCACTGCAATTTTTACAGGCTAAGTTTGTAAGGACAAATTATAGTTCTCCTTGAGATATCAAAAATTTAATTAGAAACACTCTAAATATAACTTTATTTTTTTGCCAGACAACTTAATAAGTATATTTGGGTATCTTATTTAACTTTGGAATACATAATTCTCTAATGCTTTCAAGTTCTATGAAGCTGCAGACCATCCTGATTATAGAGAGTTCTGAAATACCTTGTTGGTTAAATATGTCTCTAATTCTGCCTGTGACTTAATTTCATATTAAACTTCTCCATAATACAATCTCATCTTAATGGGAATAATAATTGTGTATTTAAGTGTTGTTTTCCATCCTAGAATAAGCCCTGCACGAGCCCAAGAGCCCCTTCCCTTGATTTGGACAGTGAGTTCCGTGACCTTTCCAGTCTGCAAGGTGATCCAGAGGCTGTTGGCCCATGATGGATGTCCTCTCCAGTCCATGGGGGTGATTTTCTCTGGAGACAGCCCAGGAAGGAGCCAGGACAGAGGATCCTTTCTCTGAGTGAAGCACTGGCTTTCCTTCCCCTGCCCTGTTGCCCCTGGACTCCTTCATGTTTGTAGGGATGAGCCATCAATCACTAATCCCAGCAATCCATAGCTCAACACATCATTTTGTCTTCTACACTTCTCTGCAATCATGAATCATGTCAGGTTATCATAATTTGCAGTCTGGGAACCAGTACCTCTAAGCACTACATCATCAGCTACAGAAAATTCTCATTTAAATGAGAAAGATGCCGTGGATATATTTTGTGATTCCCATCCCATCTTGCACTGATAGCCCTGAAGGTTTCCTGCAATGCCTCATCCTTTGCTGCAGTCCCTGCAAATTTATTCTGTATTATTTCTGAGACTGGATAATTGTTTCTTATATTTGCATTATTACATTTTCTAGGTTTCTTCAGTCTATACACTCTCTGAATCAAAACCAGGCTAAAAATATTTTTAAACCAAATATTGCCTTTTTATTCCTGTAACTATAACAGACTTGATCAGTTCCAGTTAAAGATAAACTTCAGATCACGTAATTCTTTACTCAGAATTAGTTTCATGCTATGCATTCACAATTATATTTGTCTTTCCTCTATATATTTACACTTCCCATTCACTTTTTTTTTCCTAAGTGATCTATGTTTCGTCTATAATTTATAAGCATTTCATTACTTTTTAATGAAAAAATAATTTCGTTGCTTCAGCATTTTTCAGCTAAGCCCCATGCAGAACTCTTCCATGTCACTGCCAGCTCTGTCCCCTGGAAGAAGGTCTCGGTGTATGAGAACTTGTCTGTTTTTCTGCCTGTCTGTGCTGGCCCATCCCTGCAAACCCTGTCACTCTCTGCTCTCCTGAGCACTGAGTTGTGAGATGTTCTTTTTGTCCCTGCTACTCAGGGCTGAAAACTCTTGCAAAACAGCATTCATTTCCAAATTCTGTCTGTTGTCCGGGTCTGTACATGTTCTCATCCCTCAAGCAGCTGCTTTTCTTTGACATTTTCTTGCTGTTTATTCTGCAGCACCTCTTCCAAACCCCTCACTTTGCACTGACCTCCTGCTTCCCAGCATCCCCTCCTGCTGGTGAATCTGTCGAGAGCAGCTGCAACTCGTGTCCTGTTTAACATTTTCATCCTGCCTTGAATATTTCTGCAGCTTGGCACACCCTGGTAACATCTTTCCTGGGTCTGGATCTACATCCTCCAGCAGTCCTTCCTTGAAGCTCTGGAACTGTTCTGCTGGTCACCACCTGATAATTCAAATGAGCCATGATGAAGTACAGCTGCACATCTGACTCATTAGTTTAGGATAAGTCACCAAAAACTTCAGGATTCTTCTCTTTTCAGTTTCCAATCTCTTTCCCTTTTCTTGGGAAGGCAATATTTCCCAAATTTATGAAGTTTGCCCTTTTGTTCTGGCTTAATTATGTACTACTAAAGCCAACACTTAGAGGGAGATGTACTATAAGCTCCAGGTCACTGCTCTGGATTTATTTCAATATCAACTGTGTATCTCTGACCTCGAAATCTTAGCAACTGATGGTGTTGAAAAATGATTGTTGTGAGCTCTTTCAAAGCTCATTTGAAAGAAATCAAACATTATGGTATTTTGGAAAAGTAGGCACCTCTATATTCCTGCTTTCCAAAAGTGTAATAGAGAAAATTTCATTATTTGACCCCATTACTGGACTGGAACAGACATTACCATGACTGGAAGAACTCTGTCTTTTCAGGGGAACTTCCTTAAATCATTACAGCTGAAAAAGAAAAAAAAAAAAAAACAACAAAAACAAAAACAAAGAAACAAACAAACCCCACCACCCCCAAAACCCAAACTAAGATAATGAAATTAAATGAAATGAGGGATTGAAATTAAATGAGATCTAGAATATAGAATATAGTATTAAAATAAAAAAAAATAAAAGTATAAAAATATTGAAAATTCAATGTCAAATATTATATACAATATAGCATATAAGTTATAAAAATATAAACAAAAAATAAAAACACCTTCCACTTTCAAGTTGTGAGTTAGAAACAATCATAACAAAAGAGGAAAAAAGCCCCCATAGATTGCAGCTCTCACATTTCCTTGATTCAAAATCTTGTGCCATTAAAAATTTGCATGACTCATGACAAAAATGTGAGACATAGTGATCCTTTAAGGCCACAACTGGGACCTGTGCTTTGCTTAAATGTGGAGCCAATAAAAGTGGGAAATACTGATTAGTTAAATAAATGTGATAAATAATTTCTACATGTGAATATTTATTTAGAGAAAGATTCCCAGCATATCAGTTATCATTCTTTGCAGGTAGTGCTGTGGGAAATAATCAAACAAAAAGCACAAAACTGCCTCATTTAACCTGGTTGCATTATAAATTATGCTGAGCATCAGCTGGGACTCTGGAAAATTGTGACATCATTTGAGATTGGTTGACTTTCTCGTATCAAAATTGATGATTCTTGGATCCAGCTTAGATCTGGACTCTCCTCAAAGTTCTAAAAATGCCACAAAAAACCAGCTTTTCATATTCTTTACTTTCTGTCACTTTGTAGTTTCATAAAAAGATGCTGTTGTGAAATTAAAATAAAAAGAAATACTGCAGGTAAGCAATTTTTGGAGGATTTTAGGTTTGTTTAGCAATTTTAATGGTTTTTTCTTTTTATAATGTTATCCAAGCAAAAAAGTAACTCTGAAATGCAAAACATTATTTCGATTATATTGAAATGTATAAAAGGTATTTAAAACATCACTTTGCACACAGAGTATGATGCTAGCAAAATCAAGCATTTTGTCATTGATTGAAGAATCTGTTCTCGTGATTAAAGTTAAAGTCAGGTTTTCAAAACAATTACACTTTCCTAAAAAAATAGAGTATGAGCTAAATTGTTTAATTAATATTAAGACACATTTCTGGAAAAAAAAAACCCAACCAAATCAACCATATTAAAATTAAATCTGTGTGTGATTGCTTCAGACAAGTCCTTATTAGTCACTACCTGGGTGATCATGGTCCTTCATGCATTCATGTTTAGTTCCCAATTATTCACAGTTTGTTAACTGGTGTGATATGGAGTGAATATTGATGGTACAGCCTGAAGATGATTTCCATACCAAAGGAGCAGGCATATTTAGTGTCCATGTACACAGCAGAAAACAAAGTTCCCAGCAGACATGCCTTGAAACCTGGCGAAGACCTTTCTCTTTGTGTTGGGTGTTGGCTCATTACACAATCTTGCAGCAAGAGTGATGGGAAATAGTATACAATATAATGGGAATAAATGAATAAAATCAAATAACACAAAAAAAATAAGGGGGGGGAAAGGAAATGGCTAAGTTTAGCTGTTTAATTTGTATAAACTTAATGAAAGACTCTGGACCCAGCAGGGGGTCCAGATAGACAAAACAGTGGTGTGACTTCTTGTTTCCAATAGAGAAGGGCCAGCATTTGGTGTTGGTTCTGCAGATCTACGCCTGCACTGAAACAGGGGGGTGCTCAGTGAGGAAACAGAAGCCTTAGGAACCCAGAACTGTGTCAGGGTTTTCCCCAAGATGAGTGTTAACATCCCATTTTCAGCTAGTCTGTGCATCTGTGTTAAATCCAGCAGGGTCATGAGCCAAAATAATTCAGAGTCTAATCCATGAGAAAAATCATCTCTGAGAAGCTGGGAGAGAATCTCAAACTCTCAGAATTTCAAGGGAAACCTGCGAGGTTAACTCCGAGCAAACACTTTAGTGGGATGGTCCAAAATGAGTCTTAAAATGGGGATGCAACAGGAAAATATGAAAGAAGTAAATGCAAGAGGTGAACAGGATTGAAATTTTCAATTAGAGGTAATCAACAAAGGAGAACAAGTGATAGAATGACAAAAAGTCTCATATCCAGTCTGCAAGAAAGGATTTCCACCACAGCAGAGACAAACTGGAGTTTTCAAGGAAACAAGTACATGCCCTGCTGTGGAGATGAGACAGCAAATTACAGGCTCACAGGGATTATGACCCGTCCCCTCTTCATCCTTGCCCCAGTGTGCAGCATTTAAAATAAACCAATCTAAACCAGAATGTGAAGTTCTTAATTGATTTTGTTGTCTTTTAAAATGGCTCAACTTATCATTGAAATGCAAAGAAACACAGCTGCTCTGTAAATGTTCAGAAAGCCAACGTATGAAAAGAAAAAGCATTAACATTTAACTTGCATTTGAGGTAGTCTTCACCTTTGATCAGATAGTATAACATGAAAAAAATGTTATTGAAATAGTGACATTTCCAACATTCAGACAATATAATTTTTCACATTAAATGGAGAATAGCTTTGGCCCAATTTCTTCACACTAAAAAAAAAATGCAGTTTTAGTCCATGTAGTTTATAAATTCAGCTCAGCTTACCTGACTTAATTCTAAAAAAATAATTTAAAGACATAACATAAAATAATAAATTAATTTTTACTTGTTCAAAATTCTGTGAGGTTTTTTTTATGAAATGCATTAATTCAAAATCTTAATTTCTCCTCAGTCTGAAACAAAGCACATTTTAGGTTAGAACAAATACTGTGTTCTAGATGAGTGGTGTAGTTAAGTATTTTAGATGAAGTGGGGTTTTTCACGTTTTAATTTACTCCTTTTGGTTTTTTGCCATTCAGTGGCAGTGGCTGATGACCAGGGGAAAAAGACTGAAAGTTTCAGCTCTTCATAGAGTCATAAGCAATGCAATGCAAGAAGAGATAATTTCTTCAAGATAATTCTAATGGCCGAGAGAGAGAGGGATGCTCTGGCTATATCTACACCAATAAAGTGAATGTGGCCACATGCAAGACACAAGCACCCACATTCCAAAGATTGCCCTTCCTTGAAATTCTCAGCACAGGGTCTGGCACAAATTTTACCTGGCCCAAATTACCCACTCCCAGTCAATGGCCAAGCTTGGTGCAGGGCTTATCTTAGCCAGGAATATTTTTTTAACAGGGAGCTTGCACATATCCATCCAGTTATGGACAGAAAGGATAAGTCCAGCTAAATGCCCCAGAATTGTTCCTGGATCGTTTAATTTCCTATTAAAGCCACAGCCTCCAAGGCTACATTTAAGATCAGCTTTAGTCTCAGTTTAGGAGGCAGGTATGCAAGCCTGACTTCAGGCTCAGCTGAGGGCTGCCTTCCACAGCAGACAGGATCCCATCAGCAACTGGGAAGCATTTAAGGGAGCAGAATGTGCTAAAGTTCAGTGCTCTGGGATGGCAGCAAGCAGAGCACTCACCTGCTCTCTCATGCAGCTGTTCAGTGGGAGCACCCCACCTCAGATGAGCTCTTCAAGGAGTCTTTGCCCATCTTTCCAAACTGAAAGTAAACCAGGCAAACCACCCTCCACTATGTGCTTGTATGAGATTAGTAATGCTGAGGGGGGAAAAATAAGGACGCAAAGGACAAGAACATGGCTTAAAAGCAAGGAACAAAGCTATACCTTGCCATAGCAACTCTGGTGATGCTAAAAGGAGGGTCTTATTCCACCAGCAAATTTGGGGTTAAATGCTGCACTCTGTGTAAGGAGTATTAAGGTGTCCACTTGTCCTAGGTTACAATAGATGTATTTAAGTGTTCTATTACCACCAGCTGTGGGCCATTAGCTGTTATCACCTGCTAATGACACACCCCAATAACAGACAATGGGCCATCAAGAAACCACCACATGACTCATGGACTTATCTCATCCTATTGTGAGATGCTCCACCCAGGAGGGGGGAGCCGGGCATTCCCACCTGGATAGAAGCTGCCCTTAGAACTGCCTGACCTCAGCCCTGTCTGCTGGGTGACCAGAGGACAAGAGCCACCACGGACCTTCAGCTGGAGACCAGAACTTCCCTTGGATCATTGCTTTAACTGCATCACTTCATCTGGACTGCTGTGACCACCCTACCAGGGTGTCAGGTTGTATCTGACTTTGTCTATGCTTTTTCCTTATATTATTTTTCTTGTTTCTAATTTTTCCTATTAGTTTTAATCCTGACTTGTGATCTCTGACTGGTTTGTTTTCAAACCAATACACCACTCACTTCAGAATGGATTCAATAACACCCTTGGTCTCCTCTATTTTTCTTTCTCAAGTCTCTCTTCTTACCATCCCCTTTTGCATCTCCCTCCACTGACTGTGTTCTCAAGTCTCAGAGCAGGCTGCTAAAGCCCCTTATCTCTTCATCATGTTTCTCTTGTTACACTCACCAACTGAAGGAAAAGAGAGCACAAAATACCTGTTTGTGAAAGACTGAGAGATTGCAGAGGCCACAGAGCCTCCTTTATAACACTGAGGTTCTTTTCAGCTTTATGGCAGGGGTGAATTTTTTTCTAGTCTTGCAGATCTCTGAAAAGACAAGTAGCCTTGCCAAATGTATAGGCAAACACATTTAGGTTTGCACACCTCAGAGCTATCAAACATGTCACATTTTATTTCTTTCACCTGTTTGTGGACTGTGAACACCTGTGATTAATTGGCAGGACATACTGGTTGCTGTCGAGGAAGTTTCCAAGACAGGAATTAGTTTAGTGATACTCCAGCTTCATGAAACCATTCTGGATTCTATTTTGAATATTTAGTATCTGTTTAAGTCAACTGTTTATGTTTAAAATAATGATATCAAAAAAACCACCAAAACAGACTTCCTTTAGAATTTTACAAAAACCTTCATGTAGGAGAGCAAAGAAAACCTTATGAAACCCAAAAGCATGTAACAATTTGTTTTTCCTCATACAGAATATCTTCACTTATGGCAAGTGGACTCAGCAGTCTGCATACTGAGCAAGAGATGCTGTCAGGTAGTAAGAGTTACTAAGCAGAAAGGGCTTCAGTAGCAGTTGCTAGGTGCTGCAGGAGCTGTTTCTGGCAGCAGATGCTACCAGGTACTCAGGATATTTGTGCTTTTCTGCTCTTCTGTTGCACAGGCTTCACTCTTTCCACTGAGTCAGAGCTGAGGCATTTGGAGTTCAGTGTATTTCTGTGAGATTCAGGTCAAGTTACTGAGTTTCAAAAAGGCAGTGATCAGTAGAAAAGCCACCTTACCTGCAGAAAGTGCAGGAATAGATTCTTCATGCACATAGTTTGAAACAGTTTTTGGAAGATTTATCGATGAAACATGGATTGATACTGTGAGCATAATTTTTTATTTGTCTATGAACAAATATAAAGCTCACCAGAAATATATTTTTTTAAACTTAATAGGGCCCCAAATTCTTTTGTCAGGTTTTTTCTTCCTAGCAAATGATATAATCTAATTTGACAGACTAAACTGACAAAGCAGACAGCTGCTGTACAATGATTCTGTTACCCAAAGGCAGAGTGACCAAAGCTTTTGGCAGCTCTCAGAGGTATCAAATCCCAGATCTCCTTATGGGGTTTCACTCCAATATGACCATCAGAGTGTAACTGAGCCAATGACTCTGTGTACTGGGCGTGTATCAGAAACACAGATTTATAGAATCATAGAATGGTTTGTGTTGGAACAGACCTTAAAGGTCACCCTGTTAAAATCCTTCATCCATGGGCAGGGGCACCTTCCACTATCCCAGGTTGCTCCAAGCCCCATCCGGCCTGGCCTTGAACACTTCCAGAGATGGCACAGCCACAGCTTCTCTGGGCAACCTGTGCCAGGGCCTCACCACCCTCACACAGAAGAATTCCTTCTCAATAGCTGATCTAAACCTTCCCTCTTTCCATTGAAAGTCATTCCCTCTTGTCCTCTCAATATTACAAGCCCTTATAAAAAGTTCCTCTACAGTTCTCTTGTAAGCTCCCTTCAGGTACTGAAAGGCCTACTAAAAGGTTTTATTTCATCTCTAAAATGTAAATATTTAATGAAAAAAAACTGGGACCTTTGTCCCAAGTCCTGGTTTAGTGTCCTAATTACACAGCTAATGTGTTATTTTTCACTGTTTAAGAAACTTTTCATTTCATACAACACAAAAATGCTCCAGTGAGGGCAGCTGAGATAACAATGCCAAAGCAACCCAGCTCTGGTGCTTTGGGCAACATTCAAAGTGGCCGGAAATGTGTGAAAAATTTACTCTGTGTATTGCTTTCCCTCCTCATTGGCATTTATTCCAGCCACAGAGAGATCTGTCAAACAATAAGAACACTGACCACCCCTTTTTAGGACTGACCTGTGAATGCAGTTCAAACTCCCCCATCCCAGCCAAACCTTCATGGCAAATTCAGCATGAATTTGGAAGAAAGGTTTGTGACAATCAGCTGCATTTTCCACCCAGGCGTTCTCATCCTCTCTTCTGTTACTGTGACAGTGCAAGGATGCCAAGTCACAGCACTGTTCTGCAAAAAGGCAAGTGGGTGTTTTGGGACATGATTTGATTTTCAGCTCAGATCCATACATTGGAGATCATTAGCAAAACAGGTTAGAAGGTGTGTAATCGCTTAAATAAGTGTCAGAGGGCTAGGAATCCTGGCTTGTAAATGTAATTACAGAACCTGTCAATAGCCATTGATTTCCTTAGATGGATCACTTGAAAGCATTCAGAAAGCTGGGAGCAAAATGGAAGAATGCTACAGAGCTCCAACAGGAGCAAATTACAATTTTCCACCTTTGCCGCCAAGTTATATATTTACACATTGCAGCATCTTACAGGCCAGGAGAATCTTTTGCATATTTGAGGGAAAATGTTCAGCATTCCTCTTATTCTCCTGTACATGCTGGCTTTAGTGCATTTCACTAAATTTTCAAAGACTGACTAAATGTTCTCACATAAAATGATTACTAATCTCCAAAATTTATCTTCTCGTTGTCCATCTGTCCTCTCTTAAGTGACTATATTTTCATTAATATCTAAAGTTTTTTATGGTATCAGCTCTTAAGGTATCCTATTTTGATAGGTTTGTGAACCAAACTATCCTATTATTTACTCAACTCCAATCCTGTTGAAGCAGGTCCAGAGGAGGTAACAACAGTGATCAGAGGGCTGGAACACCTCTCCTGTGAGGAAAAGCTCAGATAACTGTAGTTTTTCCAGCCTGGAGAAGAGAAACTTCCAGTGAGACCTCAGAGCAGCTTTTCAGGGCTTCAAGGGGACAAATAAGAAAGATAGTGACAAAAATTTTAGCAGAGTCTGTAGTGACAGGACAAGGGGTGATGGTTTTAAACTAAAAAAGGTCAATCTAGACTAGACATAAGGAAGGAGATTTTTTACTATAATGATGGTGAAACACTGTCACAGGTTGCCCTGAGAGGTGGTAGATTCCCCTTCTCTGGAAACAATCAAGGTCAGCTTGGGTGGGACTCTGGGCAACCTGATCCAGTTGAAGATGTCCCTGCTTATTGCCAGGGGGTTGGACTGGGTGACCTTTCATGTCCCTTTCAACCCCAGCAATTCTATTATTATAAAAAATTCAGTCTTGAAAAACTGTTCTGCTTTCTTGCTCCTCCTTTCCCTGAGCCTTGTGCCTGACCTTGTTGATGGAAAAGAAATATTTAACGACCGACTCCAGAAGTTTTTCCACAGTTTGTTGCAATTAGCAGCAGAATGTATTAGATGGCATTGAAAATATCGAACACAGCTGAACTGTATCTGAGGACGAGAGAGAAATGTAAACTTATTGTGGAAATCACCTGTCAGGTAATAAAAAAGTGAATATCTGTGACTCCAATTCAAACAGTAGCCTGTAAAAAAACTATTATAATTAGTGCCACTACAAAACAACTTCTTTTCTGTGCAAGAAGTGATAGAGATCCAGCCAAATATTTAATAGCAGGAAACCAAAAATAAGTACTATAAACAATAGCCTCTATGTATATCACATTATTCTTTCATCTTCTTATTTCTGATTTTTTTTTTAACATTTGCCACTGTAAATCTTTCCCATGTTCTTATTTATAGGAAAAAGTATAAATTCTAGTCCATCTACTCGGTGCTTTTGAAACAGACCAACACAGCTGGATTTAAATTTGAAATAACTGGCAGAAATTACCTTCCTGTTGAAGCTTTTTTTCTGGAGGGCAAGATGAAAGCCTAGACACTTGTATTCAGTTTGTTTGGCAAAGTTTTGGTAGCAGAGAGTTACAGGGGATTAAATGGGTGGTTTTTGAGGAGCTCCTAGAAGTTTACCTCGTGTCTGATAAAGCCAATGTCAGCTGGACTCAACACTGGCCAAGGCTGAGCCCATCAGTGACAGTGGCAGTGACTCTGAAAAAACAGAGGGTGGGAAAAACCTGCTCAGCATTTCAGCAACCCATCAGCAGAGAGGAGTGACAATATGTGAGAGGAACAACTCTGCAGACACCCAGGGCAGTGAAGAAAGAGGGGCAGGAGGTGTTCCTCTGCTTCTCTTTCCAGCAGAAATATTGTAGGACTGAAATAATTTCTGCCAAGTGAAGGTTTAAGAAGAGTGAATAATCCATTTACACATCTCAGCCTTTGTAATCTGACCCATTCCTGAGTGCTAATGGCCAATGCACCGACAATCCAGAATTCAAAAACTGCCTAATCCTGAATATGGGAGGAATTCCTCTCTCAGAGAAGTCAGTGATGGGCTCTGAGATGAGTTTAGAGACCTCCAAGGCTATGGTTTCCTGTATTTAGTATACACATCATGTTTCTTTGCTTTGACAGGATCTCTGTTAGCAGCTCAGTGGCGAGGAAGAAAAGGAAAGCAAACACTCAAATTTCATTCCCTGCCATGAAACAGCATACATCACAGGGTTTTTATTTCTCAGATTAACACAGAAAACATGACGCTGCCTGGACTTCCTTACTAATCTAGGCCAAAATGAAGATTACCCCCATATGTTGGCTGGTGAGCTAAAAGTTCTTAAAACAATCTAGAGATCTTGACAACACAAGTGCTGCAGATGTGGATATAAGCCAAGTAACCATGTGTGGTCAAAAGGAATGTATGGATGTAATTTTCATTCAATAACATCTGCAAGATAAGGAATTAATTGGAGTTTCTGGCTGGAATATAGCCTAGGAAATAGAATAGAATCATAGAATATCCTGAGTTGGAGGGGACCCACAAGGATCATCAAAGTCCAACTTCTGGGCCTGCAAAGGAGAACCCCAAAAATCACACCATGAACCTGAGAGTGTTGCCAAACACTCCTTGAACTCTGTCAGGCTGGTGCTGTGACCATTTTCCTGGGGAGCCTGTTCCAGTGACCAAAAACCCTCTGGGTGAAGAACCTTTTCCTAATATCCAACCTAAACCTCTGCTGACAGAACTTCATGTTCCCTCAGGTCCCATTGCTTGCATAGATAGGAATGAGGGAGTCAGAGTGTCTGAGAGTCTGGCCCTTTGAAAACAAGCTCTTCGGAATAGAAATCTTGTATTCCTTAAGGTTTAGGAAGTCCCTGTATCCTCTGTGGTAGAAAACAGGTGTACAGAGAGCAATAGAAAACAGCAATCTGCTGAACACACTGCCCAGATTTGAGGACAAGACAGACAGCTAAAGTAAAAAAAAAAAAAAGGGGGGGATGAAAATAAATATTAAGTCACTTTAAAAATCCCTTAAAAACTCTCTGGGGTATTGCAAATCCCTGTAGGCATGGAGACTACATGGCTGTGGATTTTTCTGTAGAATTCTGCAGACTTTGCAAACATTTTAGGTTGCTGCAGGGAGCAGATGCTTTCTAGCTGTCATCACTGGAGCACTGCTACCCAATTATGGTTTTGTTTCACAGCACCTTTAGTATTTTCCATTCACTTTATAATTTTCCCTTAACTTTTATTAAGCTAATCATAGGCTTGCAGTTGCCAGCCTGATGGACTTGGAGAAGTGGTTGTTAAGCAAAGCTAGCTTGTCCCTCGAGAGATTCTCTCAGTCATACAACAATTCTAATAATAACAACGATATGGGGAGGAAAACAATTATTCAGGCAACAGAATATAGTGTTCATTATGTTAATTTACTCCAAAGTATTTACACAGTGCTACTTGGCACTAAGAAATGAAACTCAGTCCATCCCATTCATACAAGGAGTGAGGTAACATTGTGAGAACATTCAGCTTTATTTAGGGCAGGTAGGGAAACAGAGTCATGTTTTAATCCTTTACCACAAAAAAATGCATTCAAAAATGTGCATGTCTGAAAATACAGGGCATTCTTTTTCATGAAGCAGAGCCATTTGCTTACTCTACACATTGCTGGCAAATATTATGGCTGTACTCATTCAAGAGAGGCTCAGGATTAGAAAACAGAAGGAAGAAGACAAGGCGAGTTAAAACTGAGGTGATTTGACAAGGAGGAGTGGAAACACTTTAATGGTAGTGTTTTGCCCTCTGACTTAAATAATTTGTGTATCTCTTATCCTCATGGTTGGAGAATCTCCTCTCCCCAGTCACCACCAGCCTCTGAGTTCTCTGGACGATTTCTGGATAACTCATATTTTCTTCTAAAACTGCCACAGAAGGCATAGGGAAGGGAGAGTCCTCTAAGTGTTTGAAACTCATTGGAAGCACCAGGTTTCTCCTCCAGATAGGTGCTGACTTGGCACGTAAAGGCTCAACAGTACAAGGGTATAAACACACCTTGGATAAAGGGACTCTCCTCAAAATGGGGTGTTTGCACAAGTATGTTGGTACCAGAGGTTGCAGGTGGAATGTAGGAGTGACATGAGGGTCACCCAGAGTAAATAAATCCCACTGAAAGCTGGTTCCACCCAGTTGGTAAGTGGCAACAGGTTTACTCCAGGACTGACCTCACTTCATTCTTCTTCTGGTGCTCACAGCAGTGGGACCTTCCAGAATTTCAGGCTTCGAAGTGTAATTCTGTTTGCAGAAGGAGGCAGACCATGGTGGAGGTGATGAACATGTGATTCTCACCCTGACACAGTGCTGGATCCCATTCCACACTGCTACACCAGTATTTTTTGGCATCAGTGTTACCTTGGAAGAGCATCTGTGGCTGCTCACCCTGCCCCATAGTGCTTGGGTTTCTCAAAGAGCTGCATGACACTGGAGGAACAAGGGCCAAATATTTCATCCAAATTCTAGGCAGGTTTAAAAAAAAAAGAAAAAAAGGCTTTTCTCCATCTCTGTTCTGCCCTCTCTCTCTTTCCAAGCACAAACTGAGCAGAATCCTAATTCCATTAAAATCAGCAGGAATCAATTGTGCTCCAATTGACTGCACCAGGAATAAGTTCTTGGTGCATAACACACGTTTTTCCTATTGTCCTTAGAATTTGGAGATAAGGAATAAATATATTGAAATGTGGCATAATGCAGGGAAAAAAGAGGAACCTTCCCACTTAACCAAATAGAACAAACATTTGACTACCTAAAAACCCCGTACCAAAAAAGACATTCTGAGCCTGTATCTGCTTATTCTCTCTCTGCTTAGGGAGAGGATGGGAGAAGAGAAATGCATTTAACAGAAAGGAGTCAACAGTCTCAGCCCCAAAGGAGCTGCCAGCCTTTCAAAAAGTTCAGCCACCCCTGGATAGGAGAATGGCGTTGCAGAAAGCCAAGGAACAGAAAACTACCTAATGTGTGCAAAATGCTTAATGAAATAAAATAAGCATGAGCAACTCAGTTCTTATTTTCTTTGAAATTAGATTATTTGCACATATACTTACTAGTGTGAGAACGTGTGTGCATGTTTGTGGACATCGAATAATTAACGTTCATAGACTTAAGCAACGGTTCCTCACATCCTTTCAGTTATATTTCCCACCAAAATTCTTCCATTTAAAAAATCTTTCCTAGAACCCAAAGCAGACAATGTTGGGATATCTCATCTCTTTAATGCCATGTCAGTTCTTGAACTTATTATTTTTATGGCAGGTTTTCTGGTGTGTTGTTTGTGGGGTTTTTTTGGTAGGTTGTTGGTTTGTTTTGTTGTTTTTTTTTTAGTAGAACATTACCACTAAAGTTATTTTCAGAACATCATATGGATTTTTCATTGAAACATCTGTGTTAACTTTTATCATCCTTGCTCTGCTTTGTAATTTTGGAATCAGATATAAAGAATGAGCAACCCAGAGCACAGTAATATAGTGGGAAGCATCCTTCATAAGTCAATTGAGGAATTTAATAATCTCTTTAGAAATAAGCTCTGCAGCTATGAGAAAAATGTGTGGGTTAAAGGCCTTCCAATTAAGAAAGGTTTCTCTGTGGATTTATAGGCTGGTGGTTAGCTCTTCCTGTTCGTGTTTCCATGGCAACTGTCAGGTAGATTTTCTGCTACTTGCTAGGAAGTTGGAAATGTTGAGTCTGGTTGAGCCTTTCAATTCACTGAAGCTTAAATGAAATTTTTTGCAAGGAACTGGCATTTAGCCTGGGTCATTTATTCATATCTGGAAGAGAAATCAATTATAGTAATCAGATGTGCAAATTTTTTTTTATTGGAATTATTTTGGGCAGACTTTTTTTTATTATTATTGTGCCACAATCTATTTTTAATGCTAGGGTAGGAAAGGTTTGAAATGCTGCAGCTGGCCTCTTTGCTGCTGATGGCTTATGGCTTTAATTACAGCCCAAGACACACACAGGCACATCTTTCTCTGGTCTACTTTTACAAGCTATAATCACTCCTGGTGATATTCATGATACCAGCTCGAATCCTGTACATTCATTAGAATTGAGACACCTGTATTCTGAGAAACACAACTTACTGCCTTCTCTCTTTTCAATTTTCTTGTCTTGTTGATTTGTTTGAATTAGGCTTGAGGAAAGTAAATAATTTGAGTGGCTTTTATTTAGACTTTCTGGGTACATCATGGTTTAATTCCTCATCAGAATCCCTGTGTGTTTGCACACTTCTCTGTGCTCTTTCTTTTTCCACCCTGCACTGACTGTCACTTGACAGCTCTGTGCTTCATTCCCATAATTGTCCAATGTCAGATATGTGTGTTCCTGTAGTTTCAGCCTTTCTGTGGTGCACAATCCGTGCCACCTAACGAGCTCTGTCCTGCAGGCTTTATGTGAATAATGCCATGTAGACTTCATTGACTTTTCCTGCAAGAATAAAGCCAGCAGGGCTTGGCCCAAAGATCACACATTATCTAAACAGAGGCAGGATGGTCTTCTGGGCAGAGAGGTAGTTAAGAGCCTGGAAAACCTGAGGGCTTGCTGCCCCTCTCTTCCCCTGGCTTCCAGGGGGAAGGGAGATTTATTTAGTGGTGGATTCTAAACTCCATGAAGTCCTCTCACACTGGAGTTAATGGAGCTGGGACAATTTATGCCAGCTAAGAATCTGCTCCATTACCCAAGCTCACTCCAGCTGTATAATAGAAATAATAGCAGTGCCCTACCTCAGAGAGGTGTCGTGAGGATAAATAGTTAGATGGGAAAGTGTTATGATACTATGATAATGAAGACCAGAAAAATACCTGCAATAGACAGAAATCAGCATAACTGATCTGACATTTGCTTTTATTCCTCCAGTCCTTCTGCCACAGAGAGACAGTAATAGCTTGACAAAGAAAAAGTGATGCTTAGCCTCCATTTTTCTTGATGCTTTGCTTTCCTGCCTTTGCTATTTCTTTCTTAGAATTTCACCTAACTTTCCTTAAAAGCTTTTAAGAATCAGTTAACAAATACTTAATTTCATAGTCATCCTCATTTATCCCAGGCCGTTTAATTTTGCTTTTTTTTTCTGCTACTCTCCTTATCTTCATTTCCATGGGTTAAGCCCAAAATCTGTGCACACAAAAGTCCAAACAGATTTAGTTAACTTTAAATGAAACATTAGTTCCTCTGTCATTTATAAAGCAACCAAAACCAAGTTTTGATGTTGCAAATTTTAGCAGTTGTTTCCAGGCCACCCAGAGAACTGACTGAGGTCCAAAAAGCCAGAATATCTTATCCAATATATGAAAGTTGTATTCAGACTGTAGACTTTGGATATATGGCTCAATTTCCTGCTAGAGGTTGTGTACCAGTTATGAATTTTCCAGTTTTCATGATCGACCTTTTGTGTTAGGCAGACTTGGCACCCCAGGCAAATCTCACAGGACTTACATAACTTTATTTTTCCAATGCAAAGATCCTTGAAGAATAATTCTTCCTAAGTTTTAATGTGGATATCTTCTTTCCCCTTGAGTCTGCAAAGGGCCATCCTGAGCTATTCTATATGTTTCCAGAGAAGATTCTATCCCTCTGAGCACCAGTGCAAGTTTTTGGGTTGACATCTTGACACACACCCACACCCCCAGGAGATGGATGGACTCACAGATGTTCAGGTGGGAGAAGAAGCCTTTCTAACATCCACCTCACAAGGAAATGACTCGGTTGCTCAGTGGGTGTCTGGTTCTTATGGCCAGGAGAATGTTTTGAGAAACCACTCTGACCTTCTGCACTGGTTAGGGGTGTGCACTTCACCAGCACATGGAGCTGAGCCTGGTTCATTAATCAGATTATAAATCATCTTGTTCTTCAACAAACTGTTTTGTACTACAGGCAGATAAGAGAAAATCAATGTAATGCCAGTGCCACCAGCACTGTACTACAGTTCTTCTCTGAGGTTCTTTTTCTCTGATTTATGTTGTAAGTTTTAACCAGAAGAGGAAGGAGAATCTATGTCTTTTCAGAGACTGCCTTCATGGCAATACAGCTCTACCAAGCTCGGGCCTCCCAAGGCTCACATATTGCTACTTTCCTCCACAAAACACAACTAGAATGGGCAGGATTGATTTCTCATCAACACTTTATAAAATTGTGGTGTGAGAATGATTTTGGAAAGATTTTAAAATGTCCTCTTGTGATGTCAAAGAAGCAGAAGACCAGGAATCTTTACTGTGGTTGGGAAATTTCAATACATGGTGGATTATAATTCCAAAAGGCTTCCTTGTGTGGGGAAGAAGAGGGGCAGACACTGATCTCTTCACTCTTGTGACCAGCGACAGGACCTGATGCAATGGCATAAAACTGTGTCAGGGGAAGTTCAAGTTGGATATTAGAAAGAGGTTCTTGGTTCTTTCCCCAGAGGGTGTTTGGACACTGAACAGGCTCCCCAGGGCAATGCCCACAGCACCAGCCTGACAGAGTTTAAGGAGTATTTGAACAATACTCTCAGGGACACAGTGTGACTCTTGGGATTGTCCTGTGCATGGATCGGAGTTGGACTTTGATGATCCTTGTGGGTCCCTTCCAACTCAGAATATTCTATGATTCTATGAAGGCAAGCTGGTTTTCCTCTGTCTCTGCTGTGGCTACTCAAAAGCTGGGTTCAGGCACACACAATAAAAGAAGCCAAGTGCATACTTAACCTCAGCTTAGCACAGCACATGGGCAAGAAAAGGCTGTGGAGTCATTCTTCACCTCTCACTGCAGAGCACAGCACAGTAGTGACAAACTGGCAAGCCAAGGGTGCCAGCAGTGTGCTGGTAACTTCAGTCTACCTTCCCCCAGTGCAACTAAGCAAGGAAATGGGAGGAATTGAGACTGCAAAGAATAATGTGTTTAGTTAGGGAGGTTATCTTTATGCACCAGCCTTTGCAGACAGCTGTACTAAAGTAATTTTTTTAGTCATCTGTATGAATACACACTGAATATCCCAAGCAGTCCTGTGTGTAAGCTGTAAGTGTCAAAATGGCAAAGAGCTGGAAAGCGCCAGTGCTTGTTATACAAAACCTGGAGCAGAACATTCCTTCACTGCTGTATATAGCCACATCTGTTCTAAATGTAAAGGCTGCTGTTTCAGGTGACCTTATATACTCTCAAGCATTAGATTACGTTAGCGAGTGTGTTTTGGAAAGGTTAAAAAATATGTCGTCTCTTTTTCCAGGAGCTATTAGTTGGATACAAGCGGAGTTTTTCAGCCACATGGTGTTATGGTAGGAAATACAAGGATCACTTCAAATTCAGTAATGGCTTGTTCTTCCTGGCACTAAAGAATTGTGGCATCTAATTAATGACTATACTTCTCCATCACAATCCCAATACAGATTCATATTTTCATTTGTGCAGGCACTCACAGGATTATCTATGTACAATTACTCGGTGGTTGTTGCTGCAAGGCAAGAGTTTTACCACGTCACTCTCTTTCCTTCTAAGAAAAACAGCAGAATGAGGAATTGAAAAAAAATTTTTTTTAGTAGTCCAGCAGTGGCTGGACTACTTCTTTGAGGAATGAGGAGTGTCATCAAAACACTATTTGGGCACTTCTGTCCAATGCTTTGCCAAACTGCTGGGAAGGACCTTAAACTGGGGAGGAGAGGGATGGACATAAATTTTGGCTCTGAATGAGGTAAATCTTGTCAAAAGAGGACACCCTGAGTGCCTGTACACAGTATAAAGTAACCAGGAAAACAGGCAGGAGGAACCAGGCTGCAGATGTGGCTGCAAGAACTGCTGGAGTAACTGGGATGTGGTAGGGACTGGAGTCCTCCCTGCTTCCCTTACACCGAGCTTGAGTTATACAACAAGTGCTGTTGGAAAAGGCCTCTAAGATCATCAAGTCCAACCATTAGCCAAACACTGCCAGATCCAGCATTAAACCATGTCCCTAAGCACCACTTTGAACACTTGAAGCACATTTTTCGAACCCTTGAGTTCATGATCTGTGACATGAGTGGAGTTACTCAGTATTTGCATTCCTGTCAAAGGCATTCATCCATGCCTGTTTTCTTCACTCAGCTCATAATGTTTCCTTTTTCAATTACTCTTTGTTAATTGATCAACATTATTTCTTTCCAGAGCAATTACTTTTACTACAACTACCTTTTAATTCTTCTTCTATGTGCACTGGTACAGCAACTTCATGGGGACCAGTGATGGGCAGTGATACAAATTTGCATTTTCTGTCACTGCTGTGTGGTTCAGAAGCTTTACAGCTTCTAAAGGTGGTTGTGGGGAGAGATGAAGTTTGAGATACATTTCATATTTCCTATATTGTTATACTCACCTCTCCAACCCAGAGAACAGCTCTTGAGTTTCTGACTGTCATTTAAATTTTCTGAGTAATGACACTGAAGGGCTACATTTTTTTTTCTTATTTCTGAATACAAGACCAGCCTTCTCCCTTTCCAGATCTCTTACTTTACATCAGCAGAAACAAGCCAATGTCATGTAAACCCCAGTCTGAGGGGGAACAAAAAGGTATCATCCAAATCACCCAGTTCCTTATATTATACCCTTTGAAATATTACCAAATGCATATCATCAAGAAGATCTTTACATTGCATAATTTAAATCCGAGGCACAAATTTATCTGAAAACGTTTCAGGCACTAGTGATTGTTCCTGTTATTAAAAAAAAAAAAAAAGGAAAAAGCTGGTCTTAATTGTTGCTATGGTAACTAACACATCTGCCAGGATATGTTGCAGTGGGAAAAGAGTGTGAATTCTGTGAACATTTCCTGTTGTCTTTCCATGGAAAGACTTAGAGCAGGGCTCCTTAGTGGCAACTTTACAAACTCATCTAGAAGGCACTGTGAAATTGAAAGGCAAGCAGTGTGAAATGAATGGAAAGCAGCATTCTGGTTTAAACAAACAAGCAGAAAGAGCAGAATTGGCCAGGAGAACTCACTGCCTTGGTAAAAAACCAAAGAATTATTTTTGGTACAGTTTAAAACACTGTTGGGCACTTTATATAGATGGCAACATACTCACTGGGTAAGAATTCAAATACCTATATTTTTAACAGACTCAACAAAATTGCCCTTTAGGGTTCAGGCCAACTCATTGCAGAAGAAAGAAGGGCAGCAAAGGAAGGAGATCAGGTTCTGTAGAGCTCCCATCATCTGAACGTGGCCTTTACAGAGGGTGGGTGAGAAGTGCTTTTTGGGGGGTTTGCTTGCTCCACATTCTCTAGTATGAGAAAACAGAGTATTTTCCAACCTTCATCTCTCAGTGTCAAAAAGCCAACCTGCACCTTCTTTCTCGCCCTTCCTGCTACCCATATTTTTGTGTTTCATTCTGAAAGAACTTGATGCACTGCTCCTCTATTTATAGCTCAAACAATCCAGCCTCAAGGCGGGTGGTTTCATTGAAAGACAAACAAACTTCTAACAAAACCCCACTGATTCTTAAATGACCAACTCTGCTGACACTGCAGGCTGCAGGGGACTTAAACTACCCTGGGAAGTTGGCCATTTACTGTAGCACAAAGTAAGAGCCCCTGTGGTTTCCTCGGCCAGGAAACAGCTGGTGGGGGTTTTTTTTCCTTTTTTTGTTGTTTTTTTTTTTTTCCTTTTTTTCTTTCATTTCTTTCCTTAAAAAAAAAAAAATCAATTTCTGTATTGTTTTATAAAAGGATCAAAATTTCAGATTTTGTTGCTGTTTTATTGTAATATATAAAACAGCATGACTTCCATTCCATCCTTTGTCTGACACACTTATTGATTTCAAATTGTTTGGGGGCAGATTGTTAGCATCTTTTCTCCTTTTAAAATGTACTTCTGAATGTAATGGTTTATTCCCTCGTGTTCAGGACTTTCGACCTTTGCACTGGGATTTCTTGTCTTGATCTTGTTTTTGTTGATGCCTCTCTCTCCCTGAACTAAATCAAGTTTCTATCCCATTGGGACTTTTATTCCATACAAAAGAGGTGATAAGATATACAATTTTGCACTCTTTCAAACTCTTGCTTGCAATTTTGCCTCCTTTCAAACTCAGTGGACTTCCGGGTGACACATAAAATTGTTTCTCTAATATTTCAAAGTTAAAACACACCTTTGTCAAACACAGCAACTGCATTTTGTTTAGAGTCTTCTTTTATGGAAATTTCTTAATATTGATGAAACATAGACTCTGCATCCCTTAGACAAGCCGAGGAGGAGAAGAGATAACTGCATGTATATGCAGCTTTTCTAAGCAGCAAGGGTACTCTGAAGGCAGATATGTGCATTATCTTGACACTTCCTTACTCCCTGAGTGGGTTCCCTTCCTTTTTCAGACCCACACAAATTAAACACAGTTGTTTGAACTGAAGACACCATTGATTCACCTAGCAAAAACTTCTTGCACCCACTTCCTCCACTTGAGTTTCCTTCGTTGTGGGGATGACTCAGGGTACTGTATTTTCAAGAGAAAACTGTCTTTCCTGCACTCTTTGACATAAGGAAAATAAAAGAAAATAGAAGGAAAAATTATACAGGAATTTTGGGCAAGCAAAGATCAGGCATTTTTAGGGTAGAGAATTACACCTGCCAGTGAGTTCAATTAGATCAGCGACCTGCTCCTTTCTGCCTCCTCCTCCTCCCAGGCTGTATGGACACGGTCAACTAACCTTGTCCTGGGAGCAACTTCTGGCCCTCACCCCAGCATCCCACAGCCCCATGGACCACATGCCAAGCCACCCCACATCCACAACCTTCTTTGTCTGGCTGTCATTCTGAGGAAAGTGTGGCACATCTGTGGCTATAAGATTTATTATTCATTCATTTGTGAAAGGTTTGGGATGTTTGGGGTTTAAATAAAGAAATTAAATAAGGAAAAATTGTGTGACAGTGCACCAGGGAGTGTTATGGTATGAGCTGTAAGCCTTGAGCCTGCACAAGAGCCATGAGGGAGGTACAAATTTGCTGAAGTACTGTGGAAGGACTGTTTAGGAAAAGGACAGAACAAGGTGTGATTTCACCCATATTTCCTACATGGCATGATCTTTGGAAAGACTTATCATCTGAATTGTGCCCTGGTGTCACCTAACAAGGAGGTGGCTGGTTCCTATCATAGTGGGGGACATGAATGAACCTAATCAGACAAAACTTTTAAATTAGGGTGACCAGAGAAGTTATGAAATCTCCATCCTTGGAGATATTTCAAAGGGATCTTGATGTTGTCCCAGGCAACAGTCTTGGTGACCCTGCTTGAACCACAGCAGGGAACTAAATGTCCTCCAGAAGTCCCTTCCACCCTGATCCTATGAATGGATGCAGAATGATTGAGGAACCAAGACCAGAGAGAACTGTGGGCGTAAAATCTCTCTGCCAAGCTCTGCATACTTTCTGTTTTGTCATCCTGCTGAATAGTTCTGCAGGGAAAATAAAAAAACCAAAAACCCAAAGGTGAAGAGGGGACTTAGCCTGAACTTAGTATTTTTAGTGGATTTTTGATGTGCTACTTGTTAACGAAGACACATGAGACAAAAAGTGTGATTGTTGCACCTTCTTTGACTGTGTGGGAGACCTGCTGAAATCCATCTCTGGGCCTAGACATACAGTTGACTCTGTTTAACAGAGCTCCTCAAAAAGAGGAAGGGAACTGGTAAAAGCACCTTATTGGAAGTTTTTCCTTTCCATTTTTTTAAGAACTCCTGAAGTGCATGTGTTTTGTTAAAAATAGGTGATGCAAATTAGAATTTTTAAATTAAAAATTTGGTATTTAATTCAAACCAAAATAATTTCAGCATCTTTTCCTTCTTATGAAAATAAAAATCCAACAAGAACAACAACAAAGATAAACCTAATTTTAAAACTGTGTTAGATAGGAGTGTCATTTACACTTGCTTAAATTTTTGGCCAAGCTGTCAATTCTCCTACTCTACATCCTTTCCTTCAGTTGACTCCAAAGTGTGCCAGTTGGCTTGTTTTACATTCCTTTTAAGTTATACATTTGTTTTAAAAAGCAAAAATAACAGGACAGACTGAAAGGGGGGAATTGTCTTTAAATTACTTAGTGTCATATTTAACATCCCACTGTGTGCATGACAGAACCACAGAAACCAGCAATGTCAAAGATATTAGATCATCCAGTCTTTCCTTTTTTTAAAATACAGAATTCTGTTTGCTTTGATATCAAATCAAAAGAAACCAAAATGGAACTGTATGTAAAAAATTAAGGCAAATGTTCCTGGCCTTAGAATATGAGTTACTTTACTACTTTATATTTCATGTCTCTAATGGAGGATTTTCTGAAAATACAAATGTGAGTTGGGTGCCTGGGACATCTGACTCCCATTTGTGCCTTTGAAAATCTTCCTTTTATAAATCATTGTGGAATTCCTATACTATGATAGAATATAGAAAGGGAGAGCAGGCTTAGAAGTGATGCTTGAAGTTCTCCAAGGACTATAAGGATACTCTTTCTACTTTCTTGCCTTTGAAACTGATATTCTTGGTTAAGTCACCATATTTAAATATAGCTGTTCTTTTGCAGAGAACTGTGGTTTGCAAATTATGATAACCAGCTTTCCTGCTGCTGGTCATTCAAAATTCTGATGTATGATTTCTTTTTTTTTTTTTAAATTACACTCTTGTTTGCCCCTAACTTTTACTAATAGTCTGAAGTAATGAATCTCTGAAAAAAGCAGGGAGATGAAAATGTTCTGTAGCTCATTGGGCCACTGCTGTAATTATTACAACACTTTTCAGTTATTTCTACAGCTTTCTTTCTATTTTTTCTGTTTTGAGTCTTTCTGACCACCTATTACACTATCCTAACAAGAATGTACAGGAAATCAATGACCTGAAAAGTTCATCGCACTGTAATATGACTTAATTTGGAAATATTTTGCAATAGAGTAATACTCATGGTCTAATCCTACCTCAGCTTTTTCCTGCTGTAACAGTTTTTTTCATCCTTTACAGACCTGAGACAGCATAACTCTTCTTTCAAAGTACAACCATTTCTGTAATAGATATTACAGAATACAGTATGCAGTAATAATCAGAGATATTCTGATTTCCTCTCACTACTCTTTTCATCCCATGGAAACCCAAGAGAAATGCCATTCCCTCTCAGTTGTGAGAATGTTTTGAAGGTTTGTTTGTGTTCTCCCCCAGGATGAAGATTTCAAGGTCTTAAAAACAGGCTGGAATTCATTCAGAAGAATAGGCAGTCATTTAGGGAAATGAGATCTATTATGATGGAATAGGACATTCAGTTTGAGGAAGATGAAACACTTTTTAATTCATTAATAACTGAAGAATACATAAAATAACACATAATATATATTACTTTTTTATCAACCGACAACTCACACATTACATTTATTCAATGAAATATTAATTACATCGCACTTCAGTTAATAACTTATTCTTAGTAGATCCTTGAATATCAGAAGAAAACCTGAGAACTGAAAAACATACTAGTGTGATTACATTCAGAAAGGATGCAAGGAATCATCTGGTAAACTTCAGGGTTGTCAGACTGACATGAAGTTATGGAAAATATGTAAAAAAGAAATAGGAATTAAGTTGCTGTAAATTCAAAGAATGAAATATCAGCCAGTACTAATTAATGCAAATAAATATATTTTACAAATTTGAATGTCATCTTTGATGAGAATATGAGTTTGGTATGGATAATTAAGAGATGAAACATATCACTTTGGGTATACAAATTAGGTTTTACAATGCCTAAAATGACCTCACAAGAGGATTTACAACACCTGCCTCATCTATTTCTTCAGACGGGCTTAGGCAGTATGTAAATCCTTGGTCTGAGAGAGCTGTGCAAGCTGCTATTGAAGGCTGCAGGCAGACAGGTCCTCTAAGTCAACCCAATATCTTTCCGTTGCCTAAAAAGATGGTGTTGACCCTCTTTCCCTTCTCTTGTACTCCCCTTTCTCAATATCTTCCTTTTCAAGCCATTTCTTTCTATCTGCAGAGCTTATTGGACCCTTTGCTGATCTAATTCAGCTTGCAAACACCTAACTTGAATTTATTCACTGTTTTGCTGGGCTCATTTTCTTCTTCTTTGATGGGTGAAATGACTCATCAAGAACTCAGACAAATGTCAGAGCCAGTGTGTGGAAAACAGCTGGAGCATGTGGCTGGGAGCTGGCATGGAGTGGTGGAGAGATGAGAAGAGTCAGAATTCCTTTCTTTGGAAAAGTGTGAGCTGCTGAGTCAGCCCTGGCCATCCATTTGGAGCAGAAAGTTCACTTTGTGCTTAAACTGAAGCATCTCCAAAGAAGCACCTCAGCTGAAGGATATTCCAAAGAATATCCTGAGCTCAAAGGGTTCTGGGATTTGGAGCATCAACAGAAATGTCTCCAGCACAAGATCTCAGTTTGAGCAGATTACTTCTCTATCATAAGAGGAAAAGAGGCATTTAAAGTCTACACTCTATTTTAGAAAGGAAAAAACTTTGCCAGAGGAAATAAAAGGAAGGTGTTGGTTTGTGATGCCACAGTCCTGAACAAGATTCTGAGTAGCTCCCTTTCACTCTGGTGCCCAAACTCTTACAAAGTCCATAATATATGGGCATATAAATACCCACAGGCTTACTCCTTTGACAAGCACCAAGTAATACTGTGATAAAAGAATAGCTTCACAGAAAATCAGTTAAACACTGAAGATTAAATGGACATCAGAAAAAATGTTACAGAAATCATTTCACTCTGTGAAAGTATTTCTAGTAGGATTCTGCAGGAATCTATATTAGGGCTGATAAAATTCAGTGTTTCCATAGTGATGGAGAAGTAAACATGATACAGCTGCCAAAAAACAGGTAATTATTGGCAGAATGATAGGTAACGATAGTGACAAGGATTTCCTGCAGAACAATCTGACAAGAAGGGTCCATTCAAAGAAAAACAGATATTTTTTATCTGTATATTTAGCTGAACACGTTAATGTGAAGAACATTACAGAACTGGGGATTGCATCCTGGTAAACCACTAACCCTAAAATTGTATAGTACTGTAGTCAACAGGAACTCAATATAGAGTCACAGTAAGTTATTGGGCCAGAAGGACAATTGCAAATCTTTGAGAAGAAGCAAAATATTGATACTAAATATTTATGGTGCATTAGTAGCCAAAGAATCTTGCTTGGTCGTGTTGGGTTTATGGGTTTATCTTTTTTTTTGTTTTTTTTTTTTTTTTAGAATGTGAATCTACAAAAATGATTTAAATGCTAGAAAGCAACAGCTTTCATTTCCCTAATTAAAGAGGTTAGAGAATTTCTTTTGTTTAAGGCCACAAATATATGCATCCTGTATGAACTTGCCTGCCCTGAGAAAAAGGTTGTGGCTGCAGGACACAACTCCTCAAACCCCAGGAAATCGGGTCTCACCAGTACAATATTACTTGGTTTCCCACTGAAAGTGATTTTTTCTTATTTCTGGAGGTGAGATAGCTTTTTTCCTAGGACAACTTCCCAGTTTCATTTGTGCACAGCTGCACTCTCTCGATTAACTCCATGCTCTTCCCTTGGAGCAACTCCACACACACAGCCCTGGCTTGAAGGGAGGTTGAGAGGTGATGTGATAAAGTACATCCAGGAGCAGGAAAACAGAGGTTTAAGATGTCTATTTAATCTAGCAGAGAGAGATGTAACAGAGCAATGCTGAACCAAGCCAAATTCAAAGGGGAAAGAGGGTACCTGTTGTAAACAGTGAAAGGGATAAGTCACTGGAAAAAATTACCAGTGGAAGAGTTGGCTCCTCTGTCTCCTGGTGTCTTCACGTCAAGCACAGACGTCTTTGTGATAGTCAAATTGCAGTCAAGTTCAATTTAGGCACAATTAAATGTTTTCTGATGTACAGAGGGTCAGTGTGCATGAGCTGAAGGTTTTATCTGCCTCCATCTGCATGGCTGTCAGCAAAAGAACAACATTAAGGAATTATTATTATACAAGTAATTTTGACACTCTTAAGTACATCCAGGGGCATTACATGAGTTATTCTGGAGCTGATTAAGTACTAGTAGATAAAAATCCAGATTTTTTCACTTGAAAGTCCACTTGTTTTCTCCAGTGATACTAATGAAGATATGTGAATCTCAGCATTTTACAGGACTAAATTACTTTTCCTGCTCTTTATGATTTATCTCTTACGTCTTGAAATTCCTCCTCAGCTTTGTAAAGATATTTAAAGATATTTTTTTCCCTCTAGCTCCTCTACTCTATGAGAAAACCCCACTTGCTTAAGCCTTAGCTCTACTCTCCCACTCTACTCTGTGCTGGCCTCACCTCAAGTCTTGTGTGCAGTTCTGGTCACAGTGATAAAAAAAAGTTATGAAACTATTAGAGAGCACCCAAAGGAGGGAATCAAAGATGGTGAAGGGCCTTGAGGACCAGCCATAGGAGGAGGAGCTGGGAGCACTTGTTCTGTTCAGCATGGAAAAGAGGAGACTGAGGGGAGACTTCACTGCAGTTACAACTTCCTTGTATGGGGAAGAGGGACAGACACTGATCTCTTCTCTCTGGTGACCAGGACCCAAGGGAATGGCCTGAAATTGTGCCAGGGGAGGTTTAGGTTGGAAAATTCTTCTCCCAGAGGATGGTTTGGTACTGGACCAGGCTCCCCAGGGAAGGGGTCACAGCATCAAGCCTGGCAGAGTTCAAGAAGTGTTTGGACACAGCTCTCAGGCACCGGCTGTGACTCTTGGGGTGTCCTGTGCAGGACTTGGTCATCTCTGTGGGTCCCTTCCAACCCAGCTGATTCTGTGATTCTGTGAGTTGCATAAGTAAATCACAACTTCAATCGTTTTTCTAAAAGAAACAAAATATTAGCACCTGCTCTCACAAAATAAGTAACAAAACTGATATTTGCACCCTCTGAGATTATAATCCAATTTGAGAGACTGATTTAAAGAAAATCCAGATGTGACTAGTCACCTACTTCATATGAGAATTTGCCAAAATCATTTTTGCAAATGGGGTGAAAGAATAGTAAGTAATAAATAACAGAACAGTAAATATATATCTGTTTAAACATTTATGCTCAATACTTTCAGGATTCAAAAGCATTTTTGAAAAACACCTGGCTTATTGAATACTCCTATAACATGACCCCTCTAGAAGCAGCACAGTTATTAACTGTGTTTATTGTTTATTTATTAAAATGTTCTTGACGAGGCCTTATCCTTTTTTTCTATTTTTTAACTCAAGCAGCTTTAATGGCCAGAATGGAAAGCAAGATCTTAACTACAGCATGATGGCAAGATGGAATAGTTTTAATTAGAGAAGGCTAATATTCCATGTGTAATGGAAATGATTTACAGTGTGGTTAATTTGATCTACATGTCTCCCAACATGAAATTCACAGCTTTTTTGTCTAAAAAGTACCCAAATCCTGAAATTACTTTTAGGATTTGAGGGTCTTGACATTCTCTGAAAAATTTTAGTGGGACTCCTTTAAGTTTGTAGTAATGCATGTGAACACATTTGTGTGCTTAACAAAGTGCATGCATGTGATTTTCAGTAGAGATTCCTTCAGTTAGTCAATTAAATATCCCTTTTTCCAGATATCTAGTAAAGCAACAGTTTTTCTGGAACAAAACCCCTTTCTGCTGCTTCAATTAAACTGTAGATTTGATACTCAGAGCCCTAGAGAGGCATTGCCTATGCAGATATTTCCAAGGACTCATAGAGAGGTTTTGTGTTGGGTTTTTTGGTACTTGCCTGAGCAATTTTTAAAAGATGCATAATTTGATCCCGAAACTTTTTAATTATAATGTCTAATTGAAACACTCACATTTCAATTAAAACAAGGCAGTCTAAAACCATAGGGTGTTAGAAGCTTATAAGGAGGGTATAATTTATTGCCATTTTGATGATCTCTAAGTCTTCAACTTATATCAATTATAAATAACTCATCTGAAAATGGATACAAGTGAAATTAACTAAATTGACACCAGTTTCTTTTTGTGATCTGAAAATATGTGCATAAATGGCAAGAAAATGTTAATTGACCTTAACCTTTTCTATGATAAGTCTCTGCAGTAATGTAGTAACACTTGGCACTTATGTAGTATAGTACCTCTTATATGAAGAGCTCAAAGATCCTTACAAAAATTAATTAAATCTCACAGCACTTCTTTGACGTAGGCATGTAAAGTATTAAATAGGTGATTAAACTGGAAACTAGAGGCTAAAACTAACATTTTCAAAACAGGATGCCTAATGTTAGGAATAAGACCCTTAAATTTGCTTATTGTGATACCTAATTTTCCATAAAACCACATTTGCCATTGATCCTTGGTCTCTAATGACTCATAAACACAGAGCTTTTGACTCAAAAGATCTTTGATGCAAGGACTTGATTATTTTGGCCTTTATAATGCCAAGCAAATCACAGGTCAGACAGTGCAGAAACTCCTACTTGGAGGAAGCAAAGGCATTCTCTCCTCTCTAACACCTTCTGATTCTGCTCAGAGAGCACAGAGAATTTATCTTTGAATCCTAAGACAATCCAAGACACTAGGAAGAGCTCTCTCCTGCAGGTGCCTCTCTCCACCAGCACTGGGGATAACCAAGAAACTTGCTAAGAGTGATGTTAATTTTGAGAGCAAATATCATGCAAGATGAATTTCACCCTTATTAGGGTGAATTCTACAGCAATGAACCTGATTACCACAGCTGTGTGATAATTCCAACACAGAGAAAGCACAAGGAATAGGTAATACCAGCAGACACCCCTTAAATACAGCACTTTGAATCACATATTCCTTCACTGCTTTGAAACTAAAGACATAAAGGTGGAATGAGCTTTATAATTATTACTCTATATTCTCATTAACATATGTTGCAATCTGGATAACGATAAAGAACTTCATTCCTGAACAAGGCTCACAATCATAAAGCTTGGAAATGTAAGTTGGTGTCAAGCAAGGTGTAACCACATATTTGCAATGGTGCATGCACATATTACACCTTAATCCCAGGAATTCCTGCCTGAGGAAGCAGTTCAGTGTCAATTCAAATAGAGGTATCTGTGCAGGGTGGGAACTCTCTCCTGCATGCAATTCATCCATGGTGGATTTGAGGAGGAAGTCTTAATCTCACCAACAACCAAGCATTCCCCCTTGGAATTAATTAGTATTATGAGCAGACGTGACAATTCATGTTAGCCTGGAGCTCAAAAGTCCCCCGAAAAATCTCCTAGGAGAGACTGGACATTCTTTGGTACTCCCACCATTGAGGGGTGACAGGTAGTAATTTATTTTCACATCTCAGTCACCAGATCCAAGGTGTCTTCTCAGGTGAAATAAGAAATTTTTAAATTCTGGCTTCTAAGTGCCCTGTGTTAGATATTTCCCAAACTGAGAACACAGAACCTTAGCAGGGAAAAAAAAAAAAAANAAACCTTGAAGGGAAAAAAAAAAAAAAAAAAAAAAGGAAAAGAAAAGGACAGTAATTTTGAAAGATTCATGGATACCTTATTTTCACAGGAGCCACTATCTATAGATTTGTGGTGTTATAGTCCACGGAAGATCTCAAGCTTATATACTTTTATATCTCCACTGCCTGTCTTTCTTGTTGCTTTTGTTTTGTTTTGTTCTTCTCTACTTTAATCTTGAACACAACTCACCCAAGCAGAAGCAGACAATTCATATTTGAAAACCACTTACCAAAAATATAATCAGTTGACATTCAGTCTCACAAGCACTTTGCAGGACTGAGTCACCTTTATCTGTGTCACAGTGCACTGGCAAGAAATGACACTTGATAAGAACATGACCCAGCTTCCCTTGCAAACAATAGAGATATCTTCTTTTTTGTTTGGTGGGGCTCTAGGACCACTGCATGACCTTGTTGTACCCAACACAAAAATTAAGTATTTATTTTTATGAAGTTTAATTTGTTTGCAAGTGAAGATCAGTGAATTGAAAATCTTTTAGAAAAACCAAGTGTATTTCTGAGTATTTTATTAAAATAGAAAAAGACAAGTTTCAAAAATACTTTTTGTGTTGTTGTCACTGTGAAATCCTGGAACTGTAGTATTCAGAGCAGAATAAGACTAGCTGGAGTTACTGAGTGTAATTCTGGTGGTAACTTGCACTTTTATATCTCATGGGGCCAGTAATGTACTTTGTGTAGTTGGCACCACAAAAGTTTCGCTGTCAATATTTGAGGGGCTTTTTATAAATAATGTATTTCTGTTCAGCACATAGGGAGCACATGCTGCTTTCCTAGGTGTCTCCATGTGAACAAGCATGCTGAACATATTCTACATTATTCAGTTACACAATTGGCATTTTCTAAATTGACGTGTTGAGAATTTCCTTACAAGATTGGAGCATGTCCCTGAATTGGCTTTAAAAAAATGCAGAGCCAGGTTAAGTATAGTCTTCTTTCCTTAGATTAATTTGCCTTTTCTAGGTCTAGTATCTATAGAGTTTGGCTGAATTTTGGAACTGACCCATTGTATTATCTGTAGGTCCTGCTTCAACAGTACTTTTAAAGTTAGCCAGCTCCTCAAACGGATTAAAACAACCTTATACACCATGAAAAAGCACCTTAAGTGCACCCAAAAGATCATTTTCAATTGAAGTTTACATTCTCTTCCAAAGAAAGATCTGATGCAAGGCCATCAGCTGTACGGGCGCCAATTAATAACTGGGAAGACGGCTGCTGGTTGAGTTACTTATAAAGGTTTATTTATCAGTATGACCACTGAGAAAGTCAAAACCCTTGGCCTGGTTTATGTTAGATTTTGTGTTGTCCATCCTGTTACCTTATAAATAATTCTTACATCATTACTGGTGCTGAAGCAGCATAAGCTCTGTGTCGGCGTATTTAAAATTCAGAAAGTGCCGCGACTGAATTTGAACTTCGCCCTCCTGCAAATGAGCGCTGTGATTCCAGCACAAACCCTCTCCTCGTGTCCTGTTGGCAAACCACACAGAGCCTCCTTGTTCAGCACCTGTCTGACACAGCAGCCTCCGCTCGGCAGCGGCTCCTTTTGGGGTCGGCTCCAAAGACCTGCCCCGCTCAGCTGCTCTTGTCCTGCTTGTGTGGGCCTGATTAGCATTGCAGCAGAGCGCCTGGCAAACCGCATCTGTCAGCCGATCCTGCCCGCTGACACATCCATAGATCTTCAGGGAGCCTTTTCAGCTGCTCCTCACAGCTGCTTCCAGTTCCTTCCTAGTCCCGTTCAAGTTTTGCACAGCTGTGTGAGTATCTCTGTGGCTTGGATCCTAATTCTCCTTTCAGTGCCTCTCTGTGTGCATTGTGCTTGCTGGAGATTTGCTCTGCCTGATTCAGCTGTCCCTGGGTTTTGATGGGAAGGAGTTAAATCTGGTGGATTTTCAGCACAATTCAGACAGTGAACTTTTTTCTTCCTCCTGCCCAGCAAAGCAGTTTGGCACTCCAACGGGACCAACGCTCAGCTGACAAATAACCCCTCTGACATCAGCACAGCTCGGCAGATTTATATCAGCTAAGGAGCCAGCTTTCCAGGGAATGCTGAAGGCCTATCTGCTCACACAGCCTTTTGCTTCTCAGATTGTCAGAAACACACTGGACTTAACCTTTGCTGTTGGCTCGACCTTTTGAAGCCTAGTCCCAAGCACTGCTCCTCCCCACCTGAAATGAGGGATCTGGTCAAGCTTCCACAGCCTGAGAACCTCCCTTGGTGCCTGAGCTCCGGCCTTCAGTCCAGCATGGGGATAACTGAGGCAGCTGCAAAACCCATCCATGTTCAGAGGTAACCAGGATGGGGGGCTTGGCTTGGAAGACACTGTTTAAGGTCCTTAATCCAGTTTTTTTTCCTCTTCTTGTTGCCATTAATAGTTTATCACACACAGTTATATTTGCAGGACTGGATGTGTCTCTTTAGTAGCTATAATTTTACAAAGACAGATAGTGATAGGACAAGGGGCAATGTGTTGAAACTAAAAGAGGGGGGAGGTTTAGATTGGACATTAGGAGAAAACTTTTCACTCAAAGGGTGGTGAGGCCCTGGCACATGTTGCCCAGAGAAGCTGTGGATGCCCCATCCCTGGAAGTGCTCCAGGCCACGTTGGATGGGACTCTGAGCAACCTGATCTAGTGGAAGGCATCCCTACCCATGGCAAGGGGTTAGAACTGGAGGATCTTTCAGGTCTCTTTCAACCCAAGTCCTTCTACAATTCTACGGACACCTGGAGCTCCAGGGAGGACTACAAAAACGACCACTCATTTTTGATTGCTTGATCTTAATTGTCCAGCCCTGGGGAGATTTGTGATAATAAATATTTGCTCTTAGTAAATCAAGGTAGACACAGAAAAGGAAGATACACCTCACAGTTACTATCAACATTAAACATTTTTAAATCGCTTGTCTCATGCTATTTTTAAAATCTACTTTATATATTGTAATTGATGACTTTATAACTTGCAACTTGTTTAATGTGTCCCTTCTGATTGCTCAAGTGCTCAGACACTGAGTGATGCTGAAAGCCAAATGAACAAGAGCCTTATCCCGTGCACTGTCCTTGCAGTAATAGAAAGTGAACAGAAAAAGTTCATCATTGAAAACAGTCCCTTATGGGTTTAGGTGACCCTGTAAAATGATGCTATTCATAAATCTGTTAAACTCCATTTTCAAACCCGTTGGTGTAAACAACAGAAATCAGGCCTTGCTGTGTGCCTTTAGAGCATGAAGGAAATATCTCATTGTTTAGGCAGCAAGATGGATGAAGAAAGTCTAAATTCAGAAATACAGAGGAAAACTAGCTAAAGTATGTGGCACTGAACACAATTACATAATGCAAGGAGGTTTTGTATAATTTCTGTTTCTAAACAGTGTGGTCTGACTATTTCCTTTATTGCCAGCTCAAATATCAGCAGAGTATGAACAGATTTCTAAATTCCAGTGAAGACTTAGAACTAAAGCCCCTGGTTGTGCCTTCTGAAGCATGTCTAAAACTGCAGTCAGGTAAAATTTCCTACTCATCCATGAAATGCTAAAGTTTAAACAGTACCATTTAGCTGCAGCCACCTGTTTCAATTAATTCTCTTACATGTTTCATGCCTTGAAAGCTTTCGTCTTTCACTTTAAGTCACTCTGTCAAGGATCACAGATGTTTTATTTTTGCTGAAGCCCTACTTCAGTAACAACAAGAGGTGAATTAAATACATTTACAAAACAAAGCATACATGGGCATCCATCATCACTTGCAATGTATGTAGGCATAGCTGTCTAATAAGAGAAACAGTCCTAGAGGACTTGGCAAGACAACAGCCAGCCTTGTGCTGTACTTGCTGGATATCTCATTCTGTTACACACTCAGGGAAAAATACACTTGTAAGTGGAGGAACAGAGCTGCTGGTTATAATCCTTGCTCTCCTGCTGGCCTGGCAGGCAGTATTGCACCTCCCAATCCATCTTGTGAATTTATGCTGAGATCTCTCTTTGCTTACTCTGTGGGGCATCACATTTGGCAAGATCCTTTCAGTGTAATACTGAGGTAGACAATAGCCTGACACCAGAAACTCATACACAGTTTTTCACACTCTTGATAAAACTGGAGGCATATTATCGTGTGCTGCATGACCAGAACATGCAGCATGGAAATAACATGATACCTAGGAGTAATGCAATGCAGATGCAACTAAGTTTTGTCACAAATACTTTCAAATTCCTCAGTGAACACTTATTTCCCATCTGTGGTTCTTATACAATGTGAAGGCATTGCTGCTCTTGCCAACTGACCGCCACCCTCCCTGCACTGTAGGGTGTGTCGCACATAACCTGTGATCCTTTAAGGAGACCTGCAGCTCCTTGAATTTCCAAACAAGGAGAGAGAAGGACAATTTTATAACTTTATAAATGGATGCTAACAGGATCACTTATCTCTCTTTGCATTGTTTTTCAAGAGGACCACGGTGGTGCACTGAAGAACTGGATCCGCCTCCTTACATTATCCACTGGATACCTTCGGGTTGTTCTATACCCACACCTGATACACACCACAGACAAACTGCAGGCCATTTATCCAGGAGAGCTTTTCCATACAGCATCCTGAATTTATAAGTACGTCATTTAAAAGTCTGCAAAGTATCATATCTGCCACTGTCACCTTCTGTCAAAACACCCACAACCATTTCATCTCTCCCAGAGATGAACTGGTATCAGTTGAACATCCTGCCTTCCCCTTTATGCTAATATAACTTTAAAACACCTATTCCTTTTCCTACAGCAGGAAAATCTGGAAAGGAAAAAGAAGCATGAATAAAATCCAAATTAAATGAATAAATTCCTAATTCCACCAAAATCACTTAAAAGCAACAACTATATGAGAAAATCTTTGTCTGATTTTGCCTGTGTCGTTTCAATTTCAAGCAGAACAGTGATTTTCTTAAGTCTAGTCAAATTCCATGTAGTTCCACCGGTTGTAAAATATTTTATAATACTGTATTTAAACTGCTGTAGAAAAGAAAAATTTTGCTCCATGACACTAAAGGAGAGAAGGGTCTGCACTGCAGATTTTTAAAAGAGTTCTAATTGGAATAGATGTTTCCCATCCACAATGGAAAGGCTTAGAGGAAAGATCTTAGTGAAGACTTGGATGTGTATGTGTATGCTTATTTGGATTTTCTTTATTTGGATTTTCCTCATGCTGAGAGTTTTTGTGGGACACTTGAAACAAATATTGTGTGCCTGAATGTCTTATTTAATTCAAATAATAGTTTTAAAGGATTTTGTAATGCCTACCTGAGAGTAACAAAATGATAGCTTTGCTCAGTTTTGGGAATGTATATAATAAGCATTGCAAAATAATTTGTTGGTAACTCCACCTTGAAATTTCCCTTTTTGTTGTGGAAAAAACTGTCAAAACTAAATCTATTTCCACTATGTCTGCCACTATGCAAACACGTTTCTTTGTGTCAGGCATCAGACAGACCTTTTTTGTTAGGATGCTTCTTGCCCTGTAGGCACAGTTTGAGGCACAAGTAAAAGCAGAGCAAAAAATTCAGAATTATTTCAAAATATGGACAGAACGATATTTATAACATGTGATCTAATATTTGAAAAAAAAATGGCAGGGATTAATCAAGTGTGATAAACCTGAGACACTGATATTTTCTCATCAAATTTTTAGACTTAAGACTATTCTGTGCAGAAAATTTTTCCTGAAATTGCTCAGTAAAGAACCAAGGCTTTCATTATTCTGCTTGCCATCCTGTATCAAGGTGCTGGAATTACAATATTTATATATTTATGTATTTTTAATTCAGCATGAGATTTTTTTGAAATTATTAATCAAACTCAGCTCAAGTTCAAATATGAGGGAGCTTCAGTGTTGATTTTGCTACAAAAAGAAAGGCCAATGCCTCTTAACACGTTGTTCCAAGTGGGCAATTACTGGATAAATTGCTGAGCCAAAAACTTCTTGACTTTAGCATGAAACTGGGCTAAAGATGAGCATTAGATCTATATAACCATTAACAACCTTTCCATCCCTCATGAAATCTGAGGGATGTGGGAGAATGTTTCAGCCTTGTTTCAATCTGTAAAGCTCTAGGAAAGCACTCTGCACATGCCAGAAGATATTTTGTTTAAAATATGCTCAGACCCCATGGAGTGGGGGTGGAAGTGGTGGAATTTGTCTAGAAAATATGAATGGTGGACCTGAATATTTACGTCAAGAATTAGCACTTTTTATAGGAAATAGGCCGAAGATGCTGCTTTAATGGCTCCTAATATGACTGAAGAGTTTAGCAAGTAAAGAAGACCAAGGAAACAAACCTTTTTTCCTTTTGTTTTTACATGCTTCATTTGAGGGAAACAAGTCCTGCAGCTCAAGAAGGAAATATCACAATCCTACAGCAGCCACCACTAATTTCACAAGACCGATTGGAATCATAGAATCATTTAAGATGGATAAAAATTTAAAGTCATTAGTTTTAACCATGAACCCAGCATTGCCAAGTCCACCACTAAACTGTGTAAATCACTCTAGCGGTTCATACAGTCAGAAGAGAGAAATATACACTTTGAGGATTCAGTTCATCTGATCTTAACACTATTCTCTTTCCACCAAAATTATACACAGCTGTGCAGTTCCAGGAATGCTTAGATGTAGATTTCAGTTACTCGCTTTAAGCACCAGTCTTTATTTATTACTTCTGTGCTTATTTTTCCACACATTTCTCCCTGGCTTCAGCCAACCATAACAGCAGCTGGCCTTGTAGAAACAGATAAATGGAACTTAATACAGGAAGAAACCAACAGGTATCGAAGCAAATAATTCTGCCTTCTGATGCACATGTTTCTCTCTCCATTGCACTCTGGAGGTCGGTGGCTATCCTGGGTAGATATATTCGAGTTAACATCACTCCAGCTGTGTGTCTGGTAGCAAGGACTTCCTGTGAGGTTCACATTCCTGCCAGACATGGGGTGCATAAGCTGAGAGAGCTGCGCCTCCTGAACTCCACAGTCTCAGGTTAAAGCTCACTTGGAGATGTCTGTGTAAAATGCCATCACATGAGAGTTTTGAGTGTGATTTTCTGTTGCTGAACATTTCTGAAAGAGGTCACTTTTAGTCGAGGATACAAATTTTTATGGACTGGAGAGGGAATAAAATCTGAGGTTCTTATCCATGTGGGGAAAAAAAGAACAGGACAGCATTCATCAGTTCTGATTTTCAAGCAGGGTCTCTGTGGAGACACAGACACATGACTGAAGGCCTGATTAAAATATCTAATTTCTAAAGAGATCATTCTATGGTTCAGTGTTTTCCTGTGGATCAGTCTGATTGTTACATGGCTTTGTGTATCTAACTCCAAATTTTGGGGTTCGCTTTGCAAACAAGTTAAATCAAAATATAGATTCTGCAGCACTTTTAAACATAGGCATAGATATTTTATTCTTCCTACATCTCAGAGCCTAAAGGGTCCCCATGCTGCTCATCCTCAAAGGAGGATAGAGGTGTTTCATTGTATTTCATGGAATGTCTCTTCTCTATTCTGAACTCAGACAGCATTAATTCATATCCTGTCCTCCAAAAAGCTGCAACCTGACTAGAAAGAGTGAGATTATCTTTCAGAAAACTTTCCAGGCTAAGGATAATACAGATATTTCATGTGTCACCCTCTTATCCTTATCACAGATATCTATATAAATGACTTTCTGGAATTCCCCTACTTATCTGTTACACAGCATTACAGATCTGCAAGATTACACTTTCTGTGGGCTACAAGATTCTCGCTTGAATCCAGATATTCAGCATTGTTTTCACCACACTTGTTCTTTGTTCCACTTTTAGTAGCAGCATGAAGTCAGTCACATTTAAATCAGATGAAAACCTGAATTTTTCATATTAATTAAAGTTCAATAGATTCCTTATAAAGAATAGATGAAAGGAGCAGCAGTGACATGGGAGTCATGTAGGCCGGATTTTCTGCAGATTAGCTAAAGCTGGTATGAACTTCCTCCCCAGCTTTCTCAAAAATTTCCTGATTTTTTGAAGAGATTGACAAATAAAGTTTTGCACAATAGTACAGAAGCAATTTCCTCATCATTTCTACAATGTAAAGAAGAGAGAGAATTAAAAAAAAAAAAAAAAAGAGACACACATAAAAATAACCCAGGGCTGCCTCTCCAAAGTGGTTTCTTGAAATGCTGTTAAATGCACAGAACCCTGATCATTCTCCAATGTAATTTTTCCAGTCACCCTGAGTTACAACGATGATGAATTTAACTTTGGCATGTTTAGGGAAAAAGAACTAATAGAGTCTTTTAAAACTGTCAATTTTCAGAAACTGATCAAAATGGATATTTACAAAAGAAAACTCCATCATTACTGTAAGAGCTCCTTTTTTGAGGTAATGGATTATATTATCATAGAATCACAGAATTGCTGGGGTCAGAAGTGACCATTAAAGGGACACCTTCCACTATCCCAGGTTGCTCCAAGCCCTGTCCAGCCCGTCCTTGGATACTTCCAGGAATAGAGCAGTCACCACCTCCCTGGGTGACCTGTGCCAAAGTGTTATCACCCTCATTGTAGCCAATTTCTTCCTTATATCTGACCTCTTTTAGTTTAATACCATTGTCCCTTGTCCTTTCACTACAGGCCTTGCCCAAACGTTTGTCACCATCTCTTTTACAAGTCCCCTTGGAGTACGGAAAGGCTGCAATGAAGTCTTCTGGAGCCTTTTCTTCTCCAGGTTGAACAACCCCAGCTTTTTCAGCTTTTCCTCACAGGAGAGATGGTCCAGCCATCTGATGATTGCTGTGTCCCTCCTCTGGTCCTGCACCAGCCAAGCTACTCTAACCACAAAGGTTGCAGATTCTTGTATAGCTTTTTGCTGGTGAAGAACCTGTTGCTAAAACATTGTCAGATTTGTTCTCAGTCTCTTTGAGTCTTCAGAAGACACTTAGTTATACATCCTTAGTTATACAACAGTCAAAGTGAGTGTTTAAAGGGAGTAATTTAAAAATGGAAACTGTGAAAGTGTTTCAACTTAGTTTAGGAAATACGTAAAATAATAATTAGGTTAACAGGTGTATTAGTGACAGATTTTTCAGATCAGACCATCTTTTAATAAGTTCTAATAAGTTAAACAAACCACTCACTTTTATTTTTATTATTTAAGGAAATTTTGCTTGTGGACTTCATCACCTTTTTCTAATTAATGTTTGTAAACCTAGAGGTAGTACAGCAATTCTATATTTTTCTAAGAGAGATCAGTCAATGCTATTGTTAGTTAACATTGCAGAGGGGGGTTTATTGGCTGGGTTTGTTTGGGTTTTCCCCTTGGAACAAAGTCTCTTAGCTATCATTGTAAGGCTTGGTTTGACTTCATTTTGGATGACAGTCCCTAGAAGGGTCATCTCAAGACAAGCACACCCCAGAAGCCTTTGACTTGGAGTTCAGCTGTAGCCAAGGAAACAGCTAAAGTGGCTGGTGTGAAATTCCTGGTATGAGTAGGGAAATTCCTTCTGACTTTCTCCTTTGAAAGGGGAGAGTTGGGATTTAGGATGTGAGTCTGTTTTGAGCAGGAGAAAGGTTGTGCTTCACTGTGTATCCCATACACAATTTCTGACACTTATAGGAAGATATTTGCATTTTCTAGGAGGAGCACCATTGCTCCCCTCACTCAGAGAGGCTGTGAACAGTGAACTTGCTCGGTCCTCAGCCAGCTCTCAGAGGGCAGCAGCTCCACACTCGTGGCCTTGGGTCACCTAGAAGCCTCCCAAGGCTCTTCTAGCTGCAAAGACAGTTCCCTCATCTATCCAGGATGGCTCTGAAATGCAGACCCCCAAGTTTAGGATACCAGGGTACGGAAAAACTCCAGGTGGCTTAACGGGCAGGTGCCTCACAGGTTCATCAAGTCAAGCCACAGATCAGTGGTGTCCCTGGATGAGACAAAAGAAGAAGCCTCTCCTACAGCAACACCTACAGCAACGGAGAAACTCCTCTATTTCTCTACTCTGAACAGCCACAAGATACACATCCCAACATGACATTGAAAAGCAATTCTGACCATTAGCCAAGCAGCCAGTAACACAGGGAAGTTTCTAAGCAGATTAACTTCTTTCTCCATCTCTGCAAGAGCCACATGCACTCTGACTTTTTACAAATAACAAGGCTGGACCAAAGCTGATGCTACAGTGATTCTAAACTTGTATTCCTGCACAGGGATCAGTGAGATAACATCCATTAAACAGTGGGTTTAGCATTTAATATCCCCTTTCCACTAAAGCTGTTCTTGAGAGAGTCAGCAGCATGGCCCAACTGGTCTAGTATTATGGGGAGCATGAAGAGGAATTCTCAGCAGGAGAATGAGGCCATGGTCTATTAGCCCTTCCTGTACCCAGCTAGACCACCAAAATACCTTTCAGATCAAAGTTCTGTTTTGAGAGGGAAGCTTCTTTTTTCACATTGACTTAAACATCTAAAATATTAAGCCAGCCTAGGCTGTGGTAAGGATTGAGGTTAACCTTTCATCTTCTCCATGACAGAAATCCAACCATTCCAGCCCAAGCCAATACAGATGGCTTTGGACCATTTCCAAAGTAGGTTTCTGTGTGGGACACATGGGCTGAAAGGATGCCTGAGCCATTTCATCCTGCTGCAGTGTCGTGACAGAGCAACATGAGTGTGTGCTGAGAAGCAAGAGATGTCTGGACAGCTGGAAGGTAACCTTGGGCAGCAACAGCAAGCCTCCAGAACATGCTGGTCTGATCTAGAGCTGTAGGTAATCCACTTGGCCTGGGATTTGTCCCTGGCATAAGGGAAATGTGTGTACACCTTCAGTCCTTGTGTGTGAGCACTGACAAACTTCCTAAAATGGAAGAGTTGGGCCTTCCAGTAATTTTGGGGAACATCCAGATCCACAGGAACACAGGACTGCTGAAAAGACTTATGGAAAATGTTGGGGATTCCTTTGAGGATTTCACATTGCAGTGCACCACAGCTCAGGTGGTCCCTACATGCCTCACTCCTCGTCCTGTCATAGCAATCGAGACTTTGCATGCCCAGCCAAAGGGCAATAGAATGTGGAGTACTGGGAATTTCTTACCCTGAATCCTAGAAGAAGGCCCAGCTCCTCAAAAAGCATTCAGCAACTCTCTTCTAGTTTAAATTCTTTCAAATATGGAGGTCCAGGCACTACCAGAACCCATTCTAGGCAAATGATCCTTCAACTATTGTTACCCACTAAAATAATATTGACAGATACTTCAAATGAGCAGGAATACAAGACTTTTCAGAACAATTTAAAAAGAACTATGTTGAGTTTAGCTGTGGTAGAATTAGTTTTCTTCATAGCATCTGTCACAGGGATATGCTTTGGATTTTTTCTGAAAACAGTGTTGATAATTCAGGGATGATTTTGTTATTGTTGGGCAGGGTTTACACAGAGTGAAGGCCTTTACTGTTTCTCCACCCAACCATTTTTTTCTTGTCACTCACATTGAAATCTGTCTACAGGTTTCTAAATGATGGGTAGTGAGAAACAAAGTTGAAAGTTGCTGCGAGGTATCTAGCAGATACTGCAGGAGTCAGGTCAGACCTTAATGTCTTCATTTTGGTCCAGGGGAAAACAGAAAACAGAATGCTAATGAAAGTTGCAGATGGCACTAAAATCAGTAAAGGTTATCAACCTCAGTGAAATAATGCAAGAGGACCTGAATAGGTTAGGAATGTGGGCTTAAAGCAAAATTGTGTTTAGCCTAGAAAATTGCAAGCTAATCCCACCAGAGAAAAAATAATTAATGTTGAGTAGCAAAGGGAGGAAGGTAAAAAGAGCCTGAAATGCAGAGTTATTGAAAGAGATCTGAGGTGAGAGAAAACTTTTAAGTTAGAGATAAATTTGCAGTGTGAAGCAGAAAGAAAATATATTGTTGAGTTAAAGACTTAGGCAAAATTCACAAGTGTCATAAAACAAGATGAAACGCTGGAGCTTTGTGCGTGGCAATATCTGACAGAGCATCTTTAAATGAAAGCAACTTAGTACCAGAGGGCAAAGTACAAGGAGAGAAGATATTTTTTGTCTTCCTTTCAGGGATAATTGTTTTCTAAGGACACAGTGAAGAAGTTGTTGAATAAGTCTTGTAAAAGAGAGCTTGAATAAGTGATGTGAAAGTGGGCATGTTCCTGCAGAAACAAATATTTTCCTCTTTTACTAATGCTTCCATCGTAGCTGGCCAAAGAGAATAAGATGAATTTAGAGAGATCAGAATCCAGATCCAGTAGCCAGTGTAGCAGCCACACGTAGAGAAAACAAAATCTTTAGCACTTCAGGCATCTGAAGGAAGGAGCAGGCAATTTTAGAGCTGTGCAGTAATAAACTTTGGTAAAATTGGAAAGAAAACTAGATAGAACAGCAGATCTTCCACACTTGTCTCTTCTGCTATTTGTTACTGACTTGAGATTTCTTATTAGATAAAACATGATTTCTAGCAAAGTTCTGCTTCAAACTCATCCAGTCTCCCGAAGAGAATCCCTCAAATATTTCCATTAGGATAGGGAGATTTTTTGGTCAGGTCACATTAGTCTAACTAATATGACTGAAAATCAGCTCTAGTAATTTGTTATTTACAGCTTCATATATACAGCTTTGGAAATTAAATAGCAGTAAAGCATTCCAAAGGAATGTGTTCAGAGATCCATCCTTTTTCCCGTCTCTTACTTTCTTTGCCTCTGTAGAAAAGCTATTTAGTATCTTTAGGACTTTCCTTACACATTGATGACATGGGCACAGTACTACACATTTACAAGAACTGCTGTTAATGTGTGAAATCTTCTGTATCGGAGAGAGAAAGTTTATATTGTGAAGTATTGTATACATACTGACATTGCATTTTAACTTTTATATATTATTTTGGTTTTTATATGTGATATTGGTTTCCAAATGATCTTAATTCTGAATTGATAATATTTCAGTGAGAGGTTTCTATTTTATGTAAAACACATAAGAATGATTACTGACATTTGTAAGGCCAAATCTTTAGAAAATCTATCCTCAGTGTTGTAATAACTAATAACTAATTCCATTGAGTTATCTAAACTCAATTGAATTGAAACAAACACAGTTAAAATCAAAATTACTTGCTGCTTCATTACTTATGTTAAATGCAACATAGAAATCCCTAACCTTGCACAGGTAACATAAAAAATTAACTACAGAGCAGCAGTGCAGCTGTACCTGGAAATATCTGTGCTGAAGGTCTTTTTGTTTTTCTGCTTCATGACAAATGGTCATTTAACGTGGCATAAAAGTGGCAGGGATTTCTGATGGTGCAGGCGTGAGGCAAATTGATCACTGGTTCTCACACTTGCCATCAGGAAAATCCCATTCTGCCCCTGCCTCGTTAGGCAACGAAGGGATCCAGGGAAGGAGTCAGGCTGGAATCTTGCGAGGTTTTAAAAGACGGGTTGCTCAGACAGGCAGCTGGGATTTGGCACATATTTTGCAGCCCATGTGTCTCTCAAACTCTGTGCAGGAGACCATGGGGATGTCTCTGGAAGGCAATTCCTGCACAGAGCCCCACGTGCAAGCTCTGCCCTGGGAATGTGCCGGTGGCACAGGGCAGGGAGCAGAGACACGCTGCAGCCTGGAAAGTGGCAGCTAGGGTGCACTGACACACAAGTGCCTGGCAACTGCTCTAATTTATTGCAGTGGCTCTTGTGGCTCTCTGTGAAGCCTAAAATAATCTATGAGCATTTCACATTTTAATAGTATTCATGTTGAGGGCCTCTGTGTGAGTGCAGCTATATGATAACATATGCCCCAATCGGATCTGCCCTTTGTGTACGAGATGACACAATTTGTGCACAGCTAGCCATGAGGGAGATGGAGATTATCCATTTCGAGTGCAGGCAATGCTGGGTCTTCCAGCCTCTCATACACACCAAAGAGACAAATATTTTCCTTTTCAAGAGTATTTACACCCTCAGAGCTCAACAGATGGAATGTTCTTGCCCTTCAAGGCAAAACTCTGCTGTCAAAAGAGACACAGAGGACCAAGTAAGTAGCAGGCACAGAAACTAGTTAAGAGTTTAATGGGATTTGGCTGATTATTATGTTTTCTTTCATTATAATTAACTCATATTTTCAATAACACCAAGGACCTCAAAAAAGGGATGACATTAAGAATCTGTAAAGTTCCTAGCAAAGAAAAGTGCTGTCCAAGATCATAACTCTTTATAGAAACTGAGCACTTCAAAAAGTTAGGAGAAATTACAGTTAAGATCACTGTAGAGATTCATTCCTTCCTCCAAAACTGTCATGTCCAGTGCTACATAATCGTGTCCTTCATTGCACAACTTCTCTTTAACATTCCAGCCTATTTCTGACACTGCAACTCCATGGCTGAACCCATCCCAAGGAGACTTGCTGCTCCCACCTGACTTCCAGGCAAGAAGTCCTATATAACCAACCTATTCTCCTCTCCAGAAACATCTTAGTTTCAGTTCTCTTTTTCCAGGTATTTTTCTCTCCTATCTCCTTCTGCCCACTTGAATACATGTCCAGATTTTTTTTTTTTTTCTAATATACTGACTCTGTTCCATTCTTGCTTGTCTTGTCTTTAGTTTCAGAGCCTTTTTAACCACAGTTCAGGTGCTCATAGCACGGTGGTGAATGAAATGGGTGTCAGTTCTGAGACCAAGGGGCATTGCAAAAATCCATGTCAGAGGATCACAGAATCATAGAACAGTTTGGCTTGGAAAGCACCTTAAGCATCATCCAGTTCTAACCCTGCTGCTACAGGCTGGGACACCTTCCACTAGACCAGGTTGCTCAAAGCCCCATCCAGCCTGGCCTTGAACACTTCCAGGGATCCAGGGGCAGCCACAGCTCTGGGCTTAAACATTCTTTCCTGAATTCCCAAAATTAGGGGACATAATATCGTTCTATTCATGCTGCACCATCACCTAAACCATGTGGGATATACCCTGTACATATTGTGTTTATAGCTAACTTCTCCAGAAGTGGCCTCATTTGTATAATTTTATGGATGTATTTTATTGCTGTCCCTGACACGATTGTCGCCCCATGGACGATTTCAAGTCCCTGCTTGAATCTTGTCAGAAACACAATCTTTACAGACCTCCTGAAAGAAAAAGCAATTGTCATCTCAGGATGCTTTTGCCCCAGCCTGGCTCTCCACTAAAACTCTACTGATTTGACTGAAGATTTCCAGCAATCAAAGGCAGACCCAAAGCAGAGAAAAATTTAATCCCAGAATGTAGTGTGATAAAAAGTTGTAAGCAGCTGAAAACAGGGCTGTATAAAAGGAATCATCATGAAACTTTGACAAGCACTGCTCCTAGCCCTGCTAATAATACCTCTTTGACTGGTCTGATATTCCTTGATCCTCTTGTAAAGATTGCAAAAGATAAAAAAGATTTTACAGGCCAGCTCAACAAATACTAAAGCTTCTTTTTGTCTGCATATTTGCATATTTCTCACCTCTTAAGTTTTAAGCTCAAAAGCTAAAAGGTGTTCGTTCAGGAGCTGACAAGTTTCACTCCCTGAATTCCTCTTGGGTTGCTCCCAGACCTGTGCAGTAAGGTGCAGACACACAAGTCAGGTGTGAGGGTCAGCGCTGCACACACGGCTGCCCTTCTGCAGAGCAGGCACTCCTATGGCTCATGTCAGGATTTGCTGAGCACATTTAAGGGAGCTGCCAAAGCATTTGGAGTGCTTTGGCAGCAGAAGAAACAGCTGGTCCCATCAAAGTGATCACATTCTTGGACATTAATTTAGTGTCTGAGAGGATGGAGTGATGCTTGCCAGGAAAGAAGCTTCATAATCCTAAAGGGTTAGAGACTCCCAGATCACAGCCTAGTAAAGGTGTGGTTAAAGCAGGTGCTACTTCTTTGTTAACAGGTTGTTTGAACCTTGGAGAAAAGTGCATTTAGGCAACATGTAGTCTCCAAACTGGCAAGTTATTTCAGTTGGAGGAGCTGTGAATAGATTGGCATCAGATTCTGAACATTAGGGAGCCATTTTATGCAGTCTCAGTAAATAACAGTAGGTCAGTGCTGGTGCAAGAATTAATTATTAATTAGTGTGTATTGTGAAAATACACTTGAATGAGTTTGGAAGTTTTTCTTCTGGGGACAACATGCTGGAGGTATGTGGAGATATGTATCAGAAAAAATTTAAAATATACATTTGTGGTGACCTCCATTAAAATATTTAGAGCCCATTGCTGTGTGACTTATTGTGGCGTTTCCTAAACACGAGATAAGCAGCTCCTGTAACATTTTTGGGGTTGGCCATCTCAGTATGGCCATAGCAGATGCTTTTTTCATTGTTTTTACCCAGTCATTTACCAGCAATGAGAAATATCCAAATAAATCCTTTAATGAGTCTCTTTCTGTTCAGAGGCTGTAAAGAAGAAAATACAGGAGTCAGTTATGAACACCTGAACTTAATGTTGGTAATGCAATTGTGGTTATCTCATCTCCTCTTCCTATTTACACCACTGTGGAAAACATCCCCTTTCACCTTGGAGCCAAGGCTTTTATTGCAACATTACAAAATTGCTGAGCTATTTTCTTTCTCTGCTTAGCTATTATTTCCATTGAATCATCAGTTACCACCCATTGAATGAAACCAAACATCAAAGCAAACCCCAAAACACATTATGAATAAGTTGGCACCCTTATTTTCCACATTATTTCATCTGTGAAAAGAGCAGGGATTTATACACAGCATCTGTCTGTCTTTCTTGTTGTAGAGTTTTGCTTTCACACCACAAACTATTCTAAAGAAATGGGCGTTTGGAAGGCTAACACACAAGGATGGATTAATTTATCAAAGCATTAAATTCCATAGAGATTTTTTTTTAAGTCAGCCTCCATTGATTGCAAGACAACAGGATGTACCGAGGGGACAGAAACACAGCTATGAAAAATGAATTCAACCACAGGCAAGGCAACAGGGAAGGACTGAGATGTGTAACTGTCATTTATTAAATCACATAAACTGGAGAAATTGTTCTTCCTTGAGAAGAAATTTTGGTAAGCAAGACTACATGCTTTAAAATCATGATCTTTTAATGGAAATTGTAGCAAGCTGGCTTTTTTTTCAGCTGGGGAAAAAAAATAAAATTGAGTGATTTTTATCCACAAGGTAATCAGAAGTTTAAAACCATAGTTGCCACTTTACCAAACCATTTTTATGAGCTGTCTTTGTCTGAGGGAAGGGAGAAGTCTTCTTTTTTTTTTTTTTTTTTCCCTTTCCCCACCATCAGTGATTAACATATATAGGTCACCACATCAGATGTAGAAATCCTCCAACAACACACTACTTCTGAAATAATGCACTGGATTCAAAGACCCCACAGAACTGTACACAAAGTACTCCATTAACAGCAGGTGCTGTACAGAAAAGCTTTCTTTAAAAGAGCTTTTAATTACAGTATATCTTTGTTTAGAAGCCACCTTCAACTACCTTTTCCTTACAAGTTGCAGAGGAAAGCAATTAAATACATGAGAAATCCACCCTCAATTTAAAGCTGCAGGAGAAGGCAATTAGTGTGAAAGAAGGCTTAGCTTGTACACAAAGAAATACGGTATGTTAAGTCAGTGGAGGCTGGGTATTTCTTTGACATAATTAATACATGTCGAAAATCTTAGAGGTGCACCTACCCCAGGCTGAAAGTAATAGCTGGCTGTATGGCCCATGCTTGTTCCCAGCTCTCCCTCTAACAACAGAGTTTACACAAAGTTACATTTATCTCTCTCAGCTGTGTAATTCACACCTTCTCTAAATTCCCTTTTCAGAGGTGAAGGGTTTCAGTGGAGCTGAGTGAGAAGGACGACACAGGGGTTTATTCATTTAGGTGAGACCACTTGCATAGATCTGGCTACAAAGAGAGACTTTATGAGAGGAGGAAAGGGGTCTTTTCGGTCTTGTTTGGTATTTTTAATTTACAAGTCTTGTTTTTAATACTGGAACTAATCTCATACCGAAACCTCTTTTTCAATCCTTTCCCCATCACAGTATAGCACAGTCTTTTTAGCCACAGTGCAAAAAGGGGTTTGAAGGTTTGGTGTGTTGTTTGGTTTGGGATGTTGGGTTTTTAGAAGTAATTGAAATTTACAAAATGGTTTCTGTGTTTTTAGGAGCTAATCTTTGATGATCAATGACATCAAAACTTGCGGTAAAAAAAGAAAAAAAAAACCAACAACAAAACAAAACAAAAAACCAAACCATCAATAACTCCCCTGAAGTTAAAGGCAAAAATGTCTCTTACTAAAACAACACCAGAAAATGCTTCATTTGATGGCATTTTGTAGAGGATACAAAGGTTAATTAGATACTTTCTATTGCATTATATAGCAGGAAACCTCTGTTAATTACTGCTTCTCTAACATGACTGATTCGTTAAAAACTGACTATAGAACCACAAATTAAAAAAAAAAAAAAAAAAATCTTTCTAATTCCAACACAAACTATTCCAGCTTCTAAGAATTGTGTTCTCTGGGTGCCTGTTTTTCTGCATAATACCTAATTTACTTCTATAGTCTAGAGCCTATGACCCTTAATCAAAATTAGATGTTAATAGAGACATTGGATGGCTAAAACCCTAAAATGAATGAAACTTCCACCATCTTCTAAAAACCTCAGCGTTTGTTTCTGTGTTTTCTCATGTCCTACATTATAGGAGAAAAGGTAATAATGGCTTATTTTATCACTATTTTTATTTCAACTTAATATCACAAGTGAGGTGTTTCTACAAGTGTTTGAATTTATGAGATTATGTGAGTTTTTTCAATGAATTAGTCAAATTTCTTCCTTGAAGGCATCTCCTTGCTAAATCCAGCTTTTTTGGTTTTTGTTATTTAGTGCACTACTGTATTCCTTTAAAGGCAAAGTTCAATTATTTCTCTTTTGAAGCTCTGAGTGCCTTGCTTAAAATGCCAAGTGCATTAAAAACAGTCCTCCCTTGACTTTTGCAGGGAGATATAGGAGGATAATCAGTTAGTTGGATTTAACGGAATTTTGAAATTGATCGTGTGTGTGTATGTGTGCATGACGATACCAAAATAAGGATTAAATGCTGTCAAATCATCAAGAACACTTGGGGGGTTTTGCCATTTTTATATCTTAACAAGGAACAAAAAGAAGGAATGCTTTGCACTTGAAACAAAGGACAGGGAGCCAGGAGACACCGAACTCGGATGAAAACTTGTACTAAAACAGTTTACAAGCACAAAAATAGGGCTTTAAAGCCACACAAGTGTAAATGAGATCAAATTATAGCAGAAAAAAAAGGTTCATTTTTCCTGTTACTACCTGGGGAATCTACTGTTGCCCCTCTTCTAAATTACATTTACTGCTCTTATGTATTTTTATTTAAATTTTGAAGGTAACTGTCTATGCTGTCTTTTTTCTCTGTGCACAGGGGATGGCAAAACTTTTTGCAGACCACCCAAATCTCCTACAAGATCTTGGTGAACTTTGCAAATAGATGGTTCTTGGCCATGACAATTTATTCCTCTTGTCTGGAATGGCGGGAGATTTCTGCCAACAGCAGAAATGGCTTCAGGTTGTTCCCTGTTAAAAAGGTCTGGAGTCTTTAAAAGACAAGAAAAACATCTTTAAATTTGACTGTGGTACCAGTTTATCACGGCTGGATGTTCATGAGCAGGAGCCTTAGAGGGCTGTAGGGAAGACCCTACACCTTGAGCCCTGTTGCACAGCTCCTGGTCATAGGAATCACCTTTCTGGATCTACTTTGATGAGTAAAGGCTGCAGAAGGGATGTTTCTGCAGGTTTTTAAAAATCTATTTAGAAGCCAATTGTCTATGGTAGGAATGTTCAGCAGGCATCTCTTCCAGTACAAACTTGGAGTGAAAACTGAGAGTAATTCAATTAAGTTTAAACATTTCAGCTTTTTTAATTTTATGGTTACACACATAAGTAGAGTAATGACTGAATTCAAATGTTGTATATTTACTGTGGCATGATCCAAGCAATTACTACTAAAGTATTAAAGAAAAGCATCATTTAATTCTTTTAATTTTATTTTATAATTAGGCAGGAACCATATTTTGGTGAATACATTTATATTTAGAAGTTATATATTATGCTTATCTTTGTTTTGAGAGGACGATTTTTGTGCAAGGTGTTTTGGGGAGGGTTGACTGCAATCCTGCAAAGTGCAACACACTAAATGTCTGTGTATATTCTCAGTATACCATACTGTTAAAATCAATCTGTTCAGGTTAGTTTCCATTCTGAGGAGAGCTGAGAAACACAACCACCAGTTTCTGTCACGTGCTGCGTCGCATCAATTAAAAATTAATTAAATTTCATGCAAAGAACCTAACTTAAAAATCTCAGCAAACAACAACAGAACCTTTTCACTAATGATTTTCAGTCATCAGAAGTGGAGAGAGACTCAGACAGCAGACAGCATGGTCCCAGCATGCTTTTTGCCTTTTTTTTTGTTTGCACAGTAGCTGTCAGTTGCAGCCCTGCAGGTAGTAGAACCCAGTGGGAAGAGGGGCGGGACAGAGCGATGCTGACTGAACTGACAGCAAATTTAAATTACTGAGCTTTCTTTTGCTTTTTTTCTTTCTTTGAGTGCCCTTTCTTTTTTTCTCTCTCTTTTTTTTTTTTTTGGTATTTTTCTACTCTGCGACAAACTGAAAAGATTCGAGCACACACTAATTTAACAACCCTGCTTCGTCGTCTTCTTTTTTTTCCCCCCGTCTGCTTCCAGGATAATTAAAAGAGAAACCTGTAAAGGCAACGTTCCTTCAAGCAAGTTGGTGCTGTAACGTGCTGGTAAGATGAATTTAATTTATTTCTTTTTCTTTCCTCATCTTTTCCTTTCCTTTTTTGGAGCTGAAAGCTTTTGTATATCCTACGCAGTCATAAGTGTGGTTCTCCTGCTGTGGAGGGTTAGGATGCAATGAAAAGGTGTAACGGCTTGATATGTGACCTTCTCCTATTACTTAAAATGGGTAATAACAGCTTTCGTGCCTGTCCTCATGATGCTTTTCTCTCTATGAATTGACTATTTGCTCAACAGAAGAGATGCTGTGATTGTCGCACTATGACAATGAGGACTTGATTGTTTTTAGTTACTGTTCCATGCTCCTATCAGAACAGATACTTGAGTTGGGGGGTTTGTGGTTGTGATTTTTTTTTCCCTCTGAACGCTGCCTGAAGCACTGATATGACAGGGGGGTGGAGATGGGGGTGGAGGAGGTGGTCTTGGGTATCATCCTGCTTGTTCGGCTGTTTACTAGGTAGGGAAGTGCAACACTGAAACTTTTTTTAAAAGTAAATAAATATTTTTCTGCTTTTATCAAGTGGGGTCAGTGAATCCAGGATTTATTGCTGCCTAGTGCTGGATAAAGTTCTTACTGCCCTTTGCATTTTCCTCCGGAGGAGGGGGGAAGGGATGTTCCACTCCATACCTTGTCATACCATTGTAGTAGCTAATTGCAAGTTGCTGACAAACTTTGAGATGAAATACCAGGCATTGCTTTTGTGAAGCATGAGTTTGATGCTGTGGATCACCTCCCATGAATTCCAGCCTGCCAGATACAATCAGATCTGTATGATATATGTTGTACTCCTAACTTACAAGTCCCCTGATTTCCAAGGTTTCCTTTCTAGTCTTTTTCTGATACTGGCACATTATCATTCTGTTTTTTCAGCAAATGAGATGTGTTTTGTTTTTGCTTTGCATTTAAGCTTACAAAACTTATAAGACAATGTGTTTTTCTCAGGCTCTCTGAATGTACTTCTGCCAAGTATTAAATGCTACAACACCTAATGAAATCAACAGGAAGGCTGAGTTTGTCCTGTATTTAAAAGGAAATTTCTGAGTATTGGCAGGACTGGATCTTATTATTGCTGAAGTATCTCTCCTTTCCCAACGGCAATTAATTCTTGTTGCACTTTAGACTGGATCCTGTAGCTTTTACTGCAGTATTCAGAACAAACACTATTCTTACACTTAGTTGCTGGTTTGTGGTCATGCTGATGAAAACTTTTTGAACATAGGATGGGGTTTTTAGGAGAAATTGGATTGAGTTAGAAAGCCAGTATGATTTAGTCCTCTAACTCCTTGAAAGCTCTTTTCCTTAATTTTCTTTTAAAGAGGTGTCCTGAAACTAATCATTTGCATATTGATACATCAGACTTTCCAGACTCAAAGGTCTGTTTTGCTACATGAATAACATGATATCATGAGAGAAGTTGTACAAGGGGAGTGGAGATGAGGAGCAGTGGGATTGAACACAGCGTCCTTTCTGTGTCCCTGGAGAGGAGGAGAGGACGTGCCAGTGTCATATGGAAAATCACCTCCTTTCACAGCAACTTTGTTAGGGCAGAGGGTAAAGGGTGCTGCACTTGCAGGAGTTCATCACTCCCTATTTCAGTCTCAGTTTCAAGCACTGCAATACTTTTCTGGAGGTTTACTTTGCTTGTGCAGAAAATGCTGCTGTCTCGTGAAATGAGGTCGTTGGAGCTCCCACATCTTGTTTTTGCCCTGAAAACTTGCCTTCCCCCACACCAACACCAAGGTCTGCGAGGCCCAGAAAATTAGGCTTTGTCCCTTGTAATCCTAAACTCCCATCCATTTATAACCAGAGAAGAAAAGGGTTGAACTCAGTGTTCTTGTTATGGAAATAAGTTTTTATTCACTCAGTATCAACTGACAGTTAGAAGCGTATCTGATGTAATATGAATAAACTATAGGCCGTTGTCAGGTAAATTATGCATTTATAGTCTCACATTCTCCTAGAAACAGTGCTTTTACAATGCTCAAGTGGCCTAATGGGGTGAAACAACTACCAATACTCTCATCTGGGCTTCCTAATCACCAAAGTCATGAGAAGTCCATGGTGGTTGGTTCCCACTGTCCATGGTGGGCATCTCAGCCATGGGTGAGCCTGCATGGGGGAGAGCCTGAGTTGAGCCAGGGGTCTCTGGTCACAAAGGTGATGTTAAAATTACTGTTATGAGGCAATATGAAAACATAGCACAGTTGAGTTTAGATGCTGAGTTTTGTGGCAAGAACTGACTCCTAAATTCTTAAATTACAAAAAAGCTGATATCTGTACTTTTAACTAAAAAACCAACCACCCTAACCCAATCTACCAGGCTATATTCTCTTTGAATTTAGTCTTTAAATATATTTATATTTAATTAATCTGTGCACTTTAAATTGCTGTTGGCTTCTAGTAATACTGTCCTCTATTCAGTGCTTGGAAATTTCTAGTGGAATGCAACTGCTTTCATTGTAACAAAAAAATGAAAAGCAAGCCAGAAAACTTGCTGTAATTTCCTGTCAGTAACAGAGAAATAAGAAAACACTAGGCTAATAAAAATGATAATCTGAGTTTACAACTGTTAACAAGATTCCTGAATAGAAATGGTGCTATTATGCACAAAGAATTTCTATCATCACTGGAGGAATGTAGTATAAAATTATGAGGTTTATTATTAGGGTTCTGTCAACCAATCAGAAATCATCCTATAATCTTACTTGTGAAATACCATAAGTTTTGGCATCTTTCCTCCCCTCCTACTAATAAAATATTAAAGAAATTTTGTAATTAGAAACTTTGATAGCATAACTATGAATTTCCTTTAGAGCAAAAAGCTGGCATAATTCTGTATTTCTTACACATCTCTAACATTCCATATAAAGTCATGGCAAGTCTGAGTTGCACACAGCAGGTAAAATTAAGGTAAATCATAGACTTGCCATGGGCAATAATGATGGGATTTCATCAGTTGCTTTCTCCTGGAAGAAGCCAGATTCCCAGATTTTATTCAGGACTGAAGAATTACTAAAGAATATGTCCTAGCACCTCCTTCTCTGAACAGGATTACTTATTAATATTGCATTTCTGATCTGCCCAATTCAAGTTTGATAGAATCTCGGCAACATTCCTAGATTTTAACCACTGCAGATTATTTCATTTCATTGTAGTAGTAAAAGACTCTTACATTTCTCTTCTAACTGCAAATGATTTATGGCATTGTAAGGGGCTTGCTGTGCTTCCATTTGATTTAACATGTTAGCCATGGTCTTCTTTCAGCAAGAATGACTCTTGCAAGAACACTGTACATGGGCTCAGAGCGACCCCAAGTCTCTGATCCTCCCCCACTACCTGACTGATAACATATTGGGCTAACACTTGCCAGAAAACACTTCTCCCACAAGTCTGGCAGTCAGTCACAGGTCCTTCCTCTCCTTGTGATGTGCACGTGGACCACTGCATGATCCTGTTTAGGATCCTAACCCTGTTTGGGGTACAGAGAACCCTAAAAATAATCTAAAACCTCCTAATGGCTCTCATCACCCCAAAGGCAAGAGAGGTCACAATATTTATCAGATCACCAGAAAAGAATTAAAAATATAAATAAATATCTTATCTATTAAAGGAAAAAATAAAATATTGGCAAGAAGAAAACAAAGTGAAAAGAGAACTAGATGCCCAGAGAGCTCATTTCCAGGCCATAATTATCCTCACCCAGTCTTCCTCTGGTTGTTTTGCATTGTCCCATGACCTGTGGATACTGATAACTCAGCTGCTGCCCTGATGTCCTCTGAGAGTTCTTGAAGCCACATCCTTCCTACTCACATTGTTAGAGACAAGTATTGTCAATTCCCTTGGAGTTGGAAATAAGGTGGGAGCAATGCAAAAGTTCTGCATACATATATTTTTCTTTTATAATTTGCCTTCTCAGCGTGGAACCTCCAACTGCCTCTGTGTTACCCCTAGAGGTGATGGTTCTCTGTCCATGGTATTTGGACACCAGAGGTAGGATTCCTCTCATCCAGATAATGTAGACACCTATATGTGAGTGAGCCACTTCTGGCTCTTCTTACAGTCAGAGAAAACAACCAGGTGCTTTTTAAACATCTATTTTCTTACAATCCCACAGAAGAACATCATATTCAAAACTCAGACCATTTAACCTACTCTCCTCAAATTTTCTCAATTGTTGCCTTGCTTAATTTAAACATCTCTTGTAACTGCTTCATGAAGACAGAGGACTTAAAACTCTGTAATTGACATACCTTGAAAAACTATTGACTTGCCAAGTCTCATACACCTTTTAAGCAGTTGGCTTAAACAAGGCTAATCCTCGTGAAGTTAGGACTGGATTGCACAGGCACACCCATATATCACTGACATAATGTCACTCATATACATCATCAGTCCTCCAGGGCTGCTGGAGGGAAGCTGTCACAAGTGCATTCCAGGCAATGTGTTTAACATCCAATTAATCTTGTTCCTCGTGGTTAATTTTATTAGGCTGAACTGATCTAGTGAAAGGAGGTGATGTGATTGGTTTATTTGTTCTACTTAGTAGATCAGTGGCATTTAAAAGTCATGCTGCAATGCTATAAAAAAATCCCAAACTCAGGAAACTCCACAAATGTGAAGTCTACCTAATTTAGGCACCAGTATTATAATGAGTTGATGCTCCTGATGTAAATATCCTCAACCAGAGGAAGCTTCATGCATTTGAAAGCTTTCAGACTGATAATTTGGCTTCCTACATTTTTACAGCTAAAGCCTCATTAAGAGTGCAAAAAAGTGTATTCTGTAGAGCAATCCCCATCTCCCAAAGGTCCCACACACCTGCATCTCACCCTGCCATCTGTGGAGGAGCTTCTTGTGTCCTCTTGGCCCTGTGTTTGGCCCCACGCAATTGTTTTAAGGCCCAAGTCCGTGGTATGTGGCATGAAGGGCTGTGGGTGATGCTGATGGATCACAGCCCACCTGAAGAGAGGGTGGAAGGGGTCTGAGAGAGGCAGCATCCAAACAGCCCTGCTTGTGAGGCCCAGAGGAAGTGATACCTAAGGATGACCATAGCCAGCATCACAGTAAGGTTTAAATTCAAGGAAAAATGGATTAATCTAAAGGGAAAACATGTCAGCACATAAATATATATTAATACTTATATAAACACACACCAATAGCTGTTGGACACATAAAACCCCACTAGACAGGTGAGACATTCAGCTATAGGAACACATTCAACACCAGACAAGCATGGTCTCCCTTAGGATTCATTCCTCTCTTCACTTAGGTAACCTTCAGCATCTTAAGGATTAAGTGTAGGTTTGGTTTCAGTCAGAGAAACTGGATTTTACTGTTCATTACCATTCACTCAGTTGTTGATCCACTTCTCAGTATGGTGATATTCAGCCAAGGGAAGTTTAACTTGATGATTTTGGAGGTCTTTTCCAACCTTAATGATTCTACAATCACCACACATGGTTGACATAGCTTTATTCTGAACCTGAGCTCTGCAATGATTCACAGAAAAAGTCTTTATAGAGACAAAGGGAGTGGCCAGATTTTGAAGCCAGCAGAAAATGTGTAACCATGCACTCCAACTGCTCATGAAATAACAGAGCTCTGAAGATTGGGTCTCTTACACATTTGCTGTTTCCACTGATTAATGTATAAACTCTGTACCAGCCACTAACACAGTGAGAAATCCAGAAGGCCCCTGGACTGCATTTTGGATAACAAGGGACAGAAGTATACATTAATAGTGGCTCTTAATCAATCTGATGCAAAGTTTTCCATAGGCACTCCACTAACAAGCAGCTCACAGCTCTACCCACACCTTTGTTTTTCTGCACCCTAAGTCCCTGAATTATGAAGAACATGTGTATACTAAAGGAAGCTCTCAAGTGAGGAGCAAAGGCTGCCTACCCAGTGTCACAAAGTAAGAGAGACCACATTCACAGGACATTAAAGGCTGGCTACTCTTGCTGAACAGGTTTACACATTTAAGCCTTGATCCTGCAAGGACTTACACACATGCTTAACCTTACACACTGTGGATGAAATCCTGGGCCTCTCAAAATCAATGACAAAAGTCCACTGACTTCAAAGGGCCCCTGTGTGAACAGCCTTTTTGGTTTCAGTGCAGCCACACAGTGTGCAGAAGCGTGTGAGCTGATCTCCCCAACCCTGCGTGCTTGTGTGAAGCCTTAAGAGACTGAGTGAGCTGCTGAGGGTATCTTTCAGAGCTCTTCTGTCTCCCAACAAACTGTAAGCACTCAAAGATCTTTTCTTGTTAGATCTGTGTTCTTCACAAGTTTTGCCTGAACCCTGTGGTAAAACCTGCATGAAGAAGTCTGTGAGCAATCCATAATGCAATTCCCTCCCTGGCTAGTATTGCATTCTGAGCAGTTTGTTTTCTTTACTTTCCAAGAGATCCAATCCCTGGAGTGATATGATTATGCTGGAATCACTTTTTTTTTAAGAAAAAAAATCTATAGCTCACACGATTTTATAGGAAATCTGGGAAATATCTGCTGAAATGACTTACAGGTCGGAAAAAAAATAGTATATGAATTTGTGCAGGATTCAACTGCTGGTTTTCATCTGCTTTCCACTGGTAATTGAGATACCTTCCTGCAAAATCTAACATCTGTCTCAGGATCTGTTGGAGACCAGAAACTGAATCCAGGCTCTGTCTCGGTATATAAAACTTGCTCTGGCAGTGGTATCCCTCAGACTCACTGTGGAGTCCTGAGGAGTTTGGTGAAGATTTCAGGAGAATAGAAGTGATATTAGCCCCATTTTTCAGCACAGATCCCTTTCCAAAGCAGGTTAAGTCAAAGATCCAGTGATGCTGCACAGACCCTCTGGTCCTGGGAGTGGTAAATCAGGCTCCCAACTCTCACAGTGGCTGAGGTGCTGGAGCTGGGGGGGTCTTGTGCTGCCCTGAGTAGCACCAAGGTGTCTCATCTCCAATAACAGAGCTCATGCTGAAAAAAGCAGATCCTGCAAAGCTGCCCTGGTGTGCAGATGCACTGCTGCACCCTGCACATGGTAGGGACTAGGGAGATTCTGGCTATCATCTTCCTAAGCCTGCAAAAACATTTGTGAGGACAATATGTGTACTGTAACAGGGAGCAAGGGCTTGGAAAACATATTTATAAAGTTTTACATCCCAGTTATGCTTTAGGATAAGCCTGTGTTAGCATTTGTGTAAGCCAAATTACCTCTTCTCACCTAAATTGGTGGCAGTCATTTGAGAAGGAGAGTAGGCTGGGTGAGCTCAGTGAAGCTACTTTTTTCTCTTTCATTATTTTTCTTAGACATGTTTCATTGCTCTAGCAGAAAAAAATAATCCCCAGACTTCCCTCTTTTTTTGGCTTTTACCGTAAAGGTATTTTAATTTTATCTTCATCGTGCTCCTGTACTAATGGGCTTTGCACATTCCCAGCAAAGTCCTGTGTGAAATTCTTAACCAGAGAGATTACAGAAATTTACTGCTTCACTGGCGTGGTCAAGTTGCCACAAAATTGCATTTGTTAATGTAGCTGAGAAAACACATGGCACCTGCCATGTCTGAGCATAAGGATTTTAAATATGGCTCAGAAGAATTTAAGAATGCCTGTAAAATGGGGCTCGGCCGTGTCAGTTTAGCTTTAGGAAGGAGACTGTGCTATAAAATACTCACCCATAACTGGACACAAGTGACAGCTTTACTTAACTAGTGTTCACAAATGAGTGAGCAGTGAAAATGTTCTGCCTTTCTCACCCCAGAAGAATGACCACAGCAGATGTTAATACCATTGAGAACAGCTTTATCGTAGCTACAGGTGAGACAAATGGAGGATTTATTAGTCTGGGCATTGAGGGAAGGGGAGGAAGGGTGAAAGTCCAATGTTGTTCCAAAGAAATGCAATGTCCATTCCCAAACACGTTGTGTGGCACACACAGTGCACTAAAGCAGAGGCTATTCTGTGTCCATGAATTCATGAGCATGCCTGCTTTTTTTGTTTGTTTTTAAGTACCCAATACCCAGAATCACAAATTGAACGTGATTCTGCTGTTTATTTCCTCATGTCCTATCCTGTACCCATTTAAGCTGATGGCAAATCTCTAACTTAATTGATAATACGATGTAATCAATGACTCAAAGTCTGGTAACTCAGTGACCTGTGAAAGTGTAAACAAGAGACAACGCTGTTTCTCTGATGAAAGTCCTGAGACGAGGCTTGGCCCAGCATCTGCTGGATCCTTTCTGTTCATTTTAATGAGCTTACAGATGGTCCCTAACATAATGTGCATTCAATAGAAATCAGCATTGGTTTTTCAGGCACTGATCCAGTAAAGCCCTTAATTATGTGCTTAAGATTATGGTATGGGAATAGTCCCATAGAAGCCTCTGCAACCACAGAAATGTTTTAAGCTCAGCAAGTAAGAAAATGTTTTGTTGCTGGAACATCATCACTTTTTTTTCCAGTCAGTTGCCTCTGCCAAGAAAACTAACAAATACAGTTTCTAGAAATCCGACATCGTGAGATGCCATAAATGCAGTGATATTCAGATTTGTACCCTTTTTTTTTCTAGCTGCTTTATATTTCTTTATGCCCAGATATAGCAAAACACTTTACTGCAGTTGTGACATGAATAGGAACACTTGCATCTTGAAACTCAAAGCTCCTTCCCCTTTTGGATTCAGGGTAGGCTCACACATGGTGCTGCTGTCTGTTGTCAGTCCCATTTCTAGGTAAGATGATGTTTTCAAATTGGTAAAAAGTGAAGCTTCAAGATAAGTAGGAAAATATTCTTGCCTGTATTTAAAGTGAGTTCTGGTGGTTTATCCCAAACTCGTTAACCAGGTGTTTTTTCAGAAAAGCTGCTTAGATGTTGTTTGAGCTTTTGTGTCATATTGACCACGTATTGTTTTACTGCTTCACTTCAGCTCATCCCACCTCACTAGAGGGGACTGCATTTCTACATCCTCTTGTTTTCATGAAACCTCTTGATATTCACCAGGATTTTTTCAGGTAATGCTGTTTACAGCAAACACCACCTCTGGTGTTTCCAAAAGTTTCCTGCTGTCAGAAGCATGAGGGCCAAATTGAAAATGTTGGTTTGGGAGAATGTAATCTTTTCAGCACAGGCTCTGGTCAGCGTGTCTGTGTGCAGTTCAAGTGCCCAATAGTAATGATGTCCAGGCATGGGGCCAAATGCTAAAACTGCCCCCAGAGTGAATATACTCACACTCTGTGAGAGAAGCAGTAAAGTATTCTTGTTTTCTGGCCAGCAACACAGCTTCCCAGGAGGATAACTTTTGCCAGGAGTATGAATAAGCTGCATTGAGGCTATGCCTTATGGCAACTGCTGCATCAGGGACTGCTAACTAACTCATAAATAAGCAGTCCCTGCTGCCCCCCAATTCCAGTATCCCGCTTCAGAAGGTACTTATGTAGGCCCAAGTATAAAGGCTTGCACAGTTGTCTCAGTGGACTCTGAGAAGAGCCAAAGCAGAGGTGGCTACTTTCCATCTCCTGCTCCTTCAACTGGCCATAATTTTTCTGGCAAGCACAAATATACAGAGCCTAGAAGGATTTGGCTTCTATTCTTCAACTCATATTCATCATGTGGTTTGCTCCAGTGAAGTTATGAAGCCAGGAGCTCCTGTTATGGTAGGCTAAAGACTCCACCACAGCTGAAATCTTTATTAGTAAATTAATTATGAATAAACACAGGAAAAATAGGCACACTTTAATAAACCCAGCAACTGTCTTGTTTTGGGCACACAAGTGTATTTATACCCACAACAGAGCTACATTAAAATGAGGGTTTTTTACATTAGTGCTCATTTTCAGTTTTCTTGAGAACAACTTCAGTGCCACTCACATAAGAATGCCAGACCTTCTGCTGATATAAATCAGAGTGATCCCTTGAAGTCTGCTGAGCATCTGCCCCAGAATGGCAAATAATAGCCTCTAGAGCCCCACTAATCTTTGAGGATGACAGAAGTTACTGAGCCAGCATGTACAACTTTTTAAAATCACCCAGACCAAATAATTTCAGGCTGGAACTCTTACACGAGGGATAACCATATTCTGTAAGGCTGTAACACAGGTTAACTGCATTCTTTCAGCAAACCTGTTTTGGTTTAAAAGGTTTAAAACTTGCTTACAAGGATGCAGTTGTTCAAAGTTTTGTGCAGACAGGTAGTAACAGATATAATAAAGAATATGAGCATTTAGACATCTGTAGTGTTCTATACTGTGCTTCTGCATGAGACATTCCCCAGATCTAACTGCTGACATCCAGTGATCCAGCTGCTGCTTCTTTGCAGCAGAAATGAAAGTTCTGATTTCAAATAAGCCAATAAAGTGATTTTCTGGAAGGCAATACTCTGTCCTTGTACTCCTTTTCTTCAGATACATTTTTCTTGCCTTTCAGGACATTTCCTAATTTGCTGCACAGATACCTCCTTTTGCAAAAAGATAGAAATGTCATCGTCTGATGTGTTTATCTAAGAAAAATCTCTATAATTTAGACAAGGATAATCAACCCCTTCTGCATATGAACACAATCTGAGCACCATAAACCAGAAAAACATTGTCATAGTTTGATTTTCTTTATGTTCTTCTCTCCCATCAGTATAAGAATATACTTCTGTATACTTTTGTGATGTAGCTACTTATCTTTGGCTGAATACAAGAGTGAGCAGACAGAAGCAGTTCTTTTTTCTGTTATTTCCAATCAGCCCCACACCTCAAATTATTAAAAACCTCTAGCAAGTCTTTCTCATGAAGTGTGATTCACCAATTGTATGAGTTAATCTTCAAAGATTTTATTAAAATAAAAATGGAAGTCTGTGACCCTTACTAGTGGTTTGTCTTATATAAATGTATTTCTCCGCTTAACTTTCACAAAATACATTAGGACAGAATAAATGACATTGAAGCAGAACAGGAAACACTTCAAAAGGAACTAATTTTGCATTTTCACATGCTGCAAAACTAGTTTGGGGACTACCTTGAAAGATTCTCCACTTCCTTGTGCAGCTTCATTCAGTGTCTTAAAATTAATTTTCTTAAGAGTGAGAAAGCTTGTTCTTAGGAAGGTGATAAAGCTGGTTTTGAAAGTCCTGTTGATAGTAGTGGTTCATGCTGCTGGTGGTGAATATGTTGTGGACAAGTCTCCAGGGTTCTGTCAGTCTTGGGAATAAAACTGCCAAGGACCACCCTGTAGCCCCACGTGCTGCTGAGCTGGTGCAGCTCCTGTCCATGCACACACACCCCTGCAGCCCCAGGCAGAACTGCCAGCATCCAGCCTGTCTGTGGTAGCTGCTGTCCCCCAGCCCAAAACCTGGAATGTTTTGGAGAGTGTCATTTGGCACAACCCAGAGCTCTGCAAGGGAGAAGGCTGTTGACTAAAGGTAGATGTGAATGGTCAGGCAATGGTTCTTAAACCATGTCCCTGGTATGGATCTTTGTGTTAGTGAGGACATAACCAGTAGAAACACAGATCAAAGGGAAAGTCCTCCCCAGAACACTCACAGACTCTGATTTGAGCTTCAGCCAGGTGTAGTTTCAGTCATACCAACGCTGTTAGAGGGGACCTGAAAAGAAGAGATGGGATGGAATAATTGCTGGCAGGTAATCTGTGTCTGTACACATTAAGTATTTTCAAATATAAAAATATATCCTAACCTGTGTAATAAAAGCTTAGTGTGTTGACATATCTAGAGAGTCTCCCTGAACCCAGAAGTTTTGGAAGATGGGAAAGTACTATAGGCATGATTTGCCCTTACAATCTGCTCGAGGCACCCACGAAGTTCCACTGATGGACAGAGGACAGTGACTTGGACAAACACCTCACCCAACCTGGTGCAGAACCCTTCTGCTACCTGAAAGAGTGTGGGCACAGGCAAGAATTATGCCTTCCTTAGAGGAAAGAAGGCTGACTGTTGGTACAGAGCTGCTGGGACTTGATAAGGGCTGCTGGAGTGGAGTTGGCTTTCAGACCAAGCACGTCCATCCAAATAAACACTCCAGGTATTCATCGATATGCCCTTGTCCAGGAGCAAATTGGATTCTGAACAAGCATCCAAAGATATAAAAGTGTAAATATACTGATGCTGTCCTTCTGGAAAAGTCATCTGCATACATTTACCAGAGCAAGAGGGGGTGAGGGACTGGAGGTTGTGTTATTCTACTCACTTAAAATGTTAGTTTTGATAATTTTTCTAAATTAGTCTTGATATTTCACTGCTTCCTGTATTTCACAAAATTATTGTTAACAAACAGTTCTCTCTTAGCTGTCTCTAAAACAAGAATGGCAAAGGCTTTGTTGCAAATGCAGGAACTCCAAATCATGTGAAATTGTTTCTGGAATGGAGTAGTGAAATCATGCAGACACATTTACTGATAATGATACTTCTGGTGTGTGTTGTGCAAGCAGCTATGGCAGAATATGTTCCAAACATGGTTTTATTAAATGAACAATACAGACCACCAGTAATTGCTATGCCAGGGGAAAATAAAAGCATAAAATATGATATGATATGATATATGATAAGATGATGTGAAAATGCACATACAGGAGCACACCAATGTGGTTTTCTTCTGCAGGGTTTTGGCAGGCTTTCCAAACTGTCCAGTTTGGAATTAGCAGGGTCAGAGGAGATGTCCCAAAATCTAGCATAATTTGGATTTATCAGTACCAGTCTCCTCTGGGGAGAGGTAGGTTCTCTGTTGACAGGATAAATAAGTCTTCTCAGAATATTTCCCCAGACAGATTCTCTTCTGCACATCTCCTTGCCAACTGGAACCTTTTGATCTTAACATCCTCAGTGCCAAATTCTTTAATGGTGTAAATGAGTGAAACTCCACCTAAGGCAGTGGAGCAGATCCCATTTGCACCTGCAGAGAACTTGGCTTTGATTCTGTAGCCAAGGAGAGATTAAAACCATTGGTTCTAGTAGATTTGTTAGCCTGTAAAAATGCTCCTCATCTCCAGTTGCAGATAGTTCTGTTATCCAGTCCAATGTGAGAAGGAAAAGCAGCAGAAAATGCTTTATGAGGGCATGAATCCTGGAAAGGGAGGGTGATACACTGGAGGGTTTAACAGGATTTTGTGGTCTCTGTCATATGATCGAGGATACATTGCCATCATTTCGATTCTGGTCTCTTCACTTGCTCTCAGTGCAGCTTTTTTCCAGATGTCCTAATGTGAACCACTTATTCCAGATTGCTCTTTGAAGAAGGCATCCATTGATACATCAGAGACTAAATGAGTCACTCATGATGGATTGTGGTTCATGGCTTTATGTACCACAGAAAATTATGCATTTTACACTACCTTGTAAAATAACCATTTATCTAAGTAAACATATTGACTTCTTTTGGGTTCATATGAAAACTATCCTGAGCTGTGAATCTTAATTTAGCAAGCCCTTGACAGGCAGGAAAAAGACAGCTAACAATGATGGAGAAGAATCAGTTACTTAAATGTCAATAGAGGGAGGTTTAAAAATGAGCTCTAAGTAACAGATCAATTTGTTCTCCAGCGTCCAGTCAGAGACACAGACTTGGCAACTTCCACCACCTTTTCTACCCCCTCAAAAAAAAAACCAACCAACCAACCAACCAAAACAAAACAAAAAAGAGCTTTAGAATTTGTGGCAGTTGGTGCAGTTGTATGCTGCTATGATGTCAATTCCAGTGCATGCTGGACAAAGAAATGAGGCCAAATGGTTAGGGGAATGGCTGAGTATCATTTTCCAGAGATTCTACCTCTTATGTTTCCACATCTACTGTAAGTACCAAAGCAAGGAATCTTTTCCAAGCACCACAGTTTGCACATCTGTAACAAGGAAATTATTCTTCTGATCCAGATTCTCCCCAGGGCATTTCCATGTGGGTCACAGCAACATTTGAACATCTGACATTCGTAAAATTGGATCAGCATAAATGTGCACCAATTCTTCTTCTGAGTTGAAGGCATCAGAAGGCATAAGAACTGTGAAAGAATGCAGCTTAAGAATGGAGGTAAAATCCCTGGCCTCATCCCAGGTCTTTTGGGAAGCTCTGTATTTGTCTGTCCAGTGGAATATGAACACAGGCCAGCATTTACTCAGCTCTCAAAAAACAACAGGTTAAATTTTCAAACAAGAGGTTACATTTTCTAGTATTTGACCATTTCTGCTTGTTATCTCAGATTTCATTTAATTGGTGCATCTGCCTGGTTTTTGCCCTCTCCACATCCTTTTCCTGATAAGTATTTACACCCCTCTCACTCACAAAAGGGTCCAAGGTGCTGAGTTCACCATTGACTTCAGCCAGCTCTGGATCAGACCTGTAATCACTGCCAACTTCTGACTTGCTGGCTCCAAGTATTTAGGATGAATCATCTCAGAGACAAAGCAGGATATCAGAGCCAAGTATTATCTTATATATTCCTGCTTACCCAAAGGTTTACTCTCCAAGAAAGCCCATTGTCCTATATGTAATATAAAATAATTCACCGTAGAGCAAAACATTGTATCATGATACAGATCTGGGCAGTGATTGAAATAATAACAGACTGTTTAATTGCTAAATTACAGTGGTGATATTATGAAATAACATATTATATCCACATTTATAATAAATTAATCCATCATGATTAAAGGTCTCTCAATGAATACCAAATGAATTAATACATGATTGGCCTTTATAAGTATGAGCCTTTAAAATTATGCAGTTTTCTGCAAGCAGCTAGCAGCCTGCAGAATAAAGTGGCAATGAGAAAATCTGTCACAGGAAAACTTTCCTCCATTTCACGCAGAACACCTTTTCTTTCAGAACATTTTTGCATGGAACCCACTGCCAATTATGACAGATAGCTTTTTAACAGGAGAAAATATGCCCATAATCACACAATGTTTGGGGGAGAGGGGAAAATTACCACAATATGACTAATTTTATGAAAGACATCTGTCATTTTCTACTGTTGTAATACAAGCTGTTTAGTAAGTAAATTTAATTAACCAGATTTCTCATTTTAGAAAGGAGAAAAGAAGGCTTTTACAGCATGCCAGGAGCATATCCCTTGAATATAGTTTGTTTAATGCACCCAATTAGACTGAATCATCAAATTTTCTGAACCTAAAATATCTCAAATTAATTTTTTCCACATTGTTTTTCTATGTATCATTTTGCAGCCATTTTTGCTGTGTAGTGGATGTTGTTTATTGTTGATATTCCCTTTTTAGAGTTTCTGCTTAAAGCCAGAGCTTCTTAGTGATTGGTGTTACACATAAAGAAAGAAATCTCTACCTAAGCAAGTCCCATTGAAAAAGAGTGACATACAAAGAGTGAGAAGTGGGAAAGGGAGGGAGAGTAGGTGTAGCTGTCCCAGGTCATAAATAATTCAATGAAACGTCTGAGTCTTGGTCTGGTGTCATCTCAAATACCAGACCACACTATGCTTTTGGCTTATAAAAGGATATAATTGTAAGTCAATGGCAAGCTCCTGCTTAGGAGTGTGAAATTCCTTCTGTTACTCAAATAATTGCAGATCTGAAAGGCTAGTCCTTTTTTTTTAAAGAGACTGTGGATCATTTTTGCAAAGTATAAGATACACATCCTTTAGACAACTTATAGCAGAAAGAAAGAAGTTCTATAAAGGTTTTTTTGGGGGTTTTTTTGGTAATATGTGGAAGTTTACGTTATAACATTGTTCCCCATGTAAAGCTGCCAGCATTTATGCAGAGCTTTCTAAAGGCCAGAAGAAAAAACAGCCAAACAATTTAAAATTTATTTTATTGATGTCAGTGGAAATCTGGGATAGTTTCACTGACTGCCTTTTAAACCACTTAAGATTAAAACCTGACTAGAAATCTCAAATCAACCTCAGTTAAATTTTCAAATAAAAGTAAATTAACTGATTGCAACTTAATATCATGTGTTTTCCATTGCCTAAACTATTTTTAGGAATACTTAGGTTAGTAGAAGCTCACTTTCTAGACAAAACCTCTCGGTGAATTTCTGATGTTAGTGAACCTTCTGAATTCTGTTCTTAAATACAGCACCATCCAAAATTTAATATCTTCTCCTTTTGTACACAAGGGAAGACTTCATCCCTATTCAGAAAAAAAAAAAAGGCAATCAATGCAAAAAATACCCACTGCCTGGGAGTGTGTTAAACTGTACAGAATTACACTGAAGAATGAAAGTGTCTGCTTTTTTTCTTTCTTTTTTTTTTTTTTTTAATGTGATTTCATTTAGAAACATTTACATAGGTTATGTATGGAGAGCACAGCATTAATTCTGGCAAGTTTTTGTTACCCTAACAGATTTAGGAAGTTAATTGTACATAATATATGTCTGGTATTTAGAGAGCATCATTCACTTAATAGCATGAATAGAGTTACTAAATGTGGGGAATAAGTCAGTCCAGCAGATAATAGATTGCTTACTGGGGTGGAATAATCATGCAGAGAAGTGGATAGGGAAAACTGAAGGACTTTGGTTATCCTCATGTACATGCACACATTGTAAATCTGCCAGAATATCTGCAAGCTTAAACACTGCATCCAGTCCTTTAGGCCAGGGTTTTGCTCCAGCTTGAAGGATGAGTTGATAACTCCAGCAAATGCCCCCTCTCTCTTGCACAGGGCCTCTAAATGAGTTCAGGTGGAGAAAGGTGATAAAGTTGGTAGGAAAGTACCAGTTTGAGAGTTGAAATGTGAATTTAAACATCTCTTTCTATCCTTTTTTTTTTTTTTTTTTTTTTTTTTTC